>JAVYIG010009010.1:0-82955 GCA_035222895.1 Strongylocentrotus droebachiensis
TCACTAAACATGGGTCCTTTTTTCCAAAATTTTCGGGTGTTTGCATCACACCCTAAAATTGTGAAAAATGGGCCTTTATTTCGAGAAAAATTCTCCGAATGGGCCTTAAAAATGGGTAGGAGTTTCGCGGCACCCCCACCGTCCAAACCAAATTTGAGTACCCACCTAATCGTACTAATCCCCCCCCCCCCGGGGGGGGGGGATTAGTACGAGTTCCATTCTAACTTCCTGGTACGGCTGTATATTCCAGTGTGGTGTGCTTCGGTGCAGTTAGAAGTTGCCGTGAGTTCTTTAGGACGTTCTTGCTAAAAAATATATCGGAAACCATGCACTGTAAAAAATAATTTGTTCATTGGTAATTTTTACGTTTTTTTTCCATGTAGAATTTACTTGAAAACATTAGTTTTGCCACTTACGCACTAAATTTAAGTCTTGCTAACTCAAACTTTCAATTTAGTAGAACATACGTGGAATATTTAAGTAAAATCAAATACATAAAAACTTTAAGTAATTTCAGCTTGTATTAATTTAGTAATTTTAACTCAAAATCAGAAATTATACGTATTACTCAAACAATTTATGTTGATTATTCTTATCTTTTTAAAGTAAGGACCGATGCAGTGCGTAATAGAAATATTTACATAATTTATGAATATTCATTAAGACCAAATTAAACTCTTTTTTAAATAAAACAATTCTTTTTTGTGGTTGAATGAAAATTTAAGGACTTTAAAACATTTAATAATTCATTTAACATGGCTAAGCAAAGACAAGACAATTTTTAATTGTTACCCAGTTCAAAACAAATCAAAACTTGATATTTCAGGAAATTGTCAACCAATTTTCCTTTTAAGATGCTACGATCAAGTATATATAAAATTTGGAGCCTTTCAATATGTGTCGAATTGAAGCGTATGTAAATCTTAAATAGAAGTAGTGTTAGTGATTAGTGATTAATCTTAAATAGAAGTAGTGAATGATTAGTGGATGTTACTTGTTAGATTAGATGGGTAGCAAATCGTGCAATATGTAATCCTATCATAGCATTTTTTTAATTATATAAATGATTACAATACTTAAATTATTTACGTTAATGTAACTCGATTAACTAAGTAAAAATGTATTCAGCAAAATAAGTAAATTCTACTTAAGATGCCGTAGGTAATATTTACTTAATAAAAATAAGGCAATTCTTTTCCTCAATTTTATTGAGTTATTTCGACTATTATTTTTTTACAGTGTGGACGGAGAATAGCTAGCACATGTCTCATTTGATACAAGTGGGCAATATTAAGACATATTCAGCAAATGTCATCATATTTAGTTTTTCTTTCAAGGAGAATTAATTAGGACTAGGAACTTGGTAGCATCACCTAAATTCTGCTAAATTACATTTGAGTATGATACAACAAGTATTTTTTGGGGTCATCTTCGTGAAAAGCTGACAAAACTGGTCGATCGTGCTAAACAAATACATTTTCTTGTTTCATCATTAATATGGTGGTGAGCTCTAATGAAGAAAAACAAATCTCAGGTCAATGATGCATGTAATTCGATGTGGTAAACTATCACTATAAGATTATGATCATGCTCCAACGAGCTAAGCTACTGCCTCCTTTATTACTGAAAGTCCATTTAATTGGGACGAATGCGATTTCATTTTCACGATCAAATTGCATACTGCAATATTGATAATTTCTTTGAACAAAATCATGTAAGCTGTCACTCAAGAAAAGAAACATGATGTTGAGTTGATTTTACTCTTATATATCACTTAAATCCGACCATAAACACAAACACATACAATAATTTATGATCTTTAATAATTATGAGATATTGCAGATATTTTTCGTGTATTTGTTATGAATTATAATAACTGTAATTTTCACTTAAACCACACATTAGATATTTGGTTTTTGTTTCTTCACTATTTATTGAAGGTTCCAACCAACAATAGACATTCCCTTAGTACCAAGGAATAAAATGTTTCTTGGATTTAATGAAGCTATTTGCTTCACTTTGTAATTACGTTTGATTTTTTGTTGGTAAAACCCTATATTTTAATCTCGTGCATGTCATCTACGTCATAAGGCTAGCTGTTTTCAATTGCTATACCTCTTGCCTATCCATTTTTCTGTTTTGTCTTATGCGGTGAAATCGTTACAATGTAGGTCCGCTTGTATCTGCCTATGTTAAACTACACCAATAAACATTTTCTTTCCCTTGTTTCCAATTATTTGTTTGGATACCTACTGCGGCCTATACTAAAAACTAATTAACAGAGGGACAGAACCCCCCCCCCCCCCCCGCAGCCGGGAATCGAAATGTACAAGGGATACTTGCGTAGCGGCATATGTCCTCTGCCAGTTGAATTTTTTAATTTGTTATCATCAATATTATAATTCGTTCTTCTTCTTCTTCTTCTTCGTGTTCTTCTTGTTCTTGTTCTTGTTCTTCTCCTTGTTCTTGTTCTGGTTGTTCTTGTTCTTCTTCTCCTTTGTTCTCCTTCTTCTTCATCTCCTTTTCTTCCTCTTACTAATTATCATTATTGTCGTTATATTATTATCATAATTACTTATATTCTCATTACAGTATTTTTTTTTAGGGAAGGGGGGTCTTTCTTGATTGTACCCTCTTGTTGATGAAATGAATGTAAGGACAGTGCATTATGTACGATTTTAAGATCATTTATTTATGTACAAAGTAATGATATACATACGATCGACTTCGTCTCTATATCAAGGTAAACATCGAAATAAGGAAGTAGACACAAAACCTTTATCAAATGGAAATAAGACCTTTGACAATGTGTCTAATAATACAACAATGCAAGCTAATACAGATTTTAGGGTTTGTAAAGAATGAATAATTAATACCCGAGTCAAACCGACTCAAGACCGACGGATCCTTGGTCATTTTCTTTGAGTAAATTCTCTTCAAGTGGGTTGTTGGTCTGGTCATCGGTGTATAAAATGATGTGTAACAGACAACGGTCCTCGAAAATTATCCCCATTTCAATTGAAGAATTAAGTTGTCTTGCCGCTTTCAAAAAATCCCTTTAAACATACTACTTCCGTCAGAAATATAACATATTCACCTGTTTTATGAATTTTATGTCTCTTTTCACATTCTTTTACTTTGTAGGCGCTATGCAGGTACTTCTTTTTGTTTTCGGTTCTCCTAATTCGTCGATATTATCATCTTTATTATTATATCATTAGTATAACCTTTGCCTTATTCGTAACATTGCAATTGATAGGTCTACTATGCTTTCACTGATAATTTGATTAAACTCAAATACATCGTCAAATTCATGAAAGTTATTATCCCTGGATGCGGCATAGAATTTAATAAAGATGAGCACTTCACCCCAGAATACCATGATTCATGATATATCACACCCTTGTAGGAGACCGATGTCATCACAACATTGTACGACGAATGTTAGGAGACAAATATTTTATTAAATACATTCATGATTTCAATACATTTAAGATAAGCGTGATAATTTGCACTGCCCTCTGTTTACCATATTTACATTAGACTTCTAGGAACAACAACGTGGTTCAATCAGATATCCAAATACTCTGTGGCTTGATAACAATAAATACTAAAAATAAGAATGAAGGCACATTTCGTAAAATACCTTTTAAAAATGTTTGACTATACTTGTACTTCAGTCGATAAAACTTATGTTGAATGATTATAATAATTAATATAATGATATAAAACATAAAAGTATACTTTACGTAGCGCATTTCATTAACAAAAAAAAAAAAATCTTTTTTGCATTACATAAAATCTTGTAAGTTCATAAAGATGTATAACATTATATTAAAAGATACTTTTTAACTTGTTGAACAATTGACATGGTCGTGTAGTTTTGCATGTTTCATATTATTGTACTCTGTTTCTTCTGTTATTGCAATGCTGGGTGGGAGCATATTCCCACATGGTGGCCGACAAAAAAAAATATCTATCTAAATATCTAGTTGATGTTTTCCTCCTGACTTGCCCTAGAACTTATGGCAAAAATTCTCAAAAGTTCCGAGAATTGTGATCAACATTTAAAATGATTACGAGACGTTAAGATCAGTAATATTTTTCAGTAAAAAAAATACTTCGTCCGTGAAGTGATACAAATCCTTAAAAAAGGATACATATTATCATATTATTAGACTTTTTTTGCAACAATATAAAACCATTTTCTCAAAATCTATGTCCTTCATATTACCATGAAAGATGCAGTTAATGAAAGATATTGTATTTTGTTAAACAGCTATATGTAGAGTATATCAACCGTATCACTAAGAAATAAAAGAGTAATGTTTGTAAACGTTTTTCTGTATAATTTGATTACTTTAAGTTGAAGTTGAAAAGAAAATCGAACATGATGACGCATTTCTAAGTAATAAAGAATGATTATTATGTAAAATGATGGACACTCAATAGGCACAGATGAATTAACCTTTAAGCGGATAAGGAGAATGTAGTAACACGATGAGAGTAAACCTTTTTCTCTTTGGCCTATTATTAAAAAACAAATATTTTCATCGGAATTTTCTTGAAATCCTTACGAAACCTTTACATTTTGCAATCTCTATTCTTTAAAGAAGAGATAGAGAGAGAGAAAGAGAGAGACAGAGAGAGAGAGATAGGTGAACATTATTCCTTAACCTGAAGCAAAACACCGCATGTAGCCACGGCGGTGCTGAGTCCGAACAACCACATGAAGAAGCGATCGACCACGAACGCGATCCGCATCCATTCTCCCTTGATATCTTCATCGACGATGGCATCTTCTGAATGTTCGACGACTTGTCGAAGACAGGAGGCGATCTGGGACATGATGAAGCGGATACGACCACGGCGATCAAGCTGAACGCACGTGCCCGACTGCGATGTCGGCAGGTTCGCGACATCGAGTTCGAGGGGCATCTCGTTGCTATGAAGACCGTCTTCAACGACCCTTGTGGATGAGCCACTGCTTCCTGAAGCATTCTCGAAGTTGATTTTGGGGATCTAAAAGGAAATTCATAAGAGTGTTACATCAAAGAGGGGTTGTATGACGAATGTTATCCGAAAATGTTACGATTATATGAAAATTAGTCCTGTCCATTCAGTCCTGTAGCACCAATATCTTTAGGACGAATATCCACAACACTATACACTCAGGTGAAGATAATTTATTAAGTAGGCAGTTGCTTTGGGATAGTTTCGGAGGCGATATGATCTTGGGGAAATTTTCCTTGGGATGACTGTCCGATGGAGCAGATGGGACCACATTATTTTAAAACTGTTAACACAGCATTCCACACTGTATATAATTCTACACTTGTAAATGCAGTAGGTCTTTTCGGTAGTGTGAACACATGATTCCACTCTTCAAATAATCTACCATAATTATACTGTGGACATATTATTCCCTACTGAAACAGTATTCAATCCACAATTTCCTTTTAATCTTGTAATATCTAGAGCATAACCAAATACCTTATCTTTGACATCCGGACTATGACAGTCACCCATGCACATGAACTTGGCCAGGTAATCGAGTGTGAATCGTCGGAACCAAGAGGGCGCCCTACCCACGTATGTCCCGCGGTGGTGTATGTAGAGCACGATCGCTGTGAGGACAGTTGAAGCGGACACGAGGACCATAGTGGTGATGTAATACTGGGCTGATAAGGAAACAATGAACAAGGAGATTCCGTCGGTTGAAGGAAAGATATATACACCATAATTTCGAAATATACATGTAATTTAGCTTTGGAAACAAAGACAATCGAAAAATGAACCCAATAGCCCGATTCACTGTAACTTGCTTTTGCTTCGGTTAGAATTTTTTCCCGGCCCCCCCACTCAGGTTTGGAAATGACCGCATGCGTGTTGCCAAAATGTCCGGTAAAGGGGTACTTTTCGTGCGACAAAGTCCGGCCCGAGAAATGTAAAAAAAGGGGGTGTATTTGACTTTCACCCGGAGATTTCTTTAAAAAAGGGGTGTTTTTCTCTCATCTCTTTGTAATTAAAAAAGGGGGTTATAAAAAATCTTGAAGTTGAACATAGAAAAATTGATGAAATCCCGCGATCAGATTTCAGAAATTCCTGCTAGTTTTGAAAGCTCATTCAGGATTATTTCATTATGAAAAGTAAAAACATTGAGTCCCATGCACTCCCGTCCCAGTACAGGGGCAGTACGGACTTCTCAAAATCTGTGAGAGAGAGAGAGAGAGAGAGAGATAACAACAGAACGGATAGTCTGTACGGCGCGCTCATCATGCATATCGGGCTAGGCTCGGCATCAAGCCGGGGCATCAAGATGGGCTATGAGGCGTGGGCCCTGCCAAAATTGTCATGATTGGGACGTCTTTGAGCAGGACCCACAGTCTCCTCGTTGTGGATATTGTGGCTGTCTACCTGTGGCTCACAGGGTGGCACATTCAGGTGAGTAGTTTGCCCTATAGTTTGATCGCAATAGTAACACTTTCAAACTCATTTTCCTACACCCATGAAAATGAATATGTGGGACTTAAATCTAGACCTAGTATGTAGTTTTGTACTGTAGTGTAGGCTACCCTAATTCACACACAGCTGCATTAGTATTCCTGGCTGTGTATTAAAGGGATCGTTTAACAATGTTAAATCTGAGATGCAAGGCCGGCCTTCATGTTATCAGTGTCTGTGATATGGTGTAATATTGAAGCCCTAAACAAAATTGTGCTTCAAAATGATCAAGAAGAAGAACTTGAACTTGAAGAAGTGCCAACCAGTAATGACAGCTTATCTGAGATGAGAGGGGGGGGGGGGGGTGTCTGCATGTCCTGAGATAGGGGGGTACATTGAGCAGCGTTCCGGATTTAGGGGGGTCTCCAAGGCAGGAAAAGCCCGTGAAAAGCCCGCGAAAGGGGGGTTCGGAAATGTTGGCAGTGCTCAGATAGGGGGTCTTTTCAAAAAGAGGGTACAAGCATACGCGTACCCTAAATAACACTGAGTGGGGGGGGCCGGGAATTTTTTGTTGTCAACAGCAGGGCATCGATCGTTTCAAGAAACCGTCAAAAGGACAAGTTCACCCACATCACAATAGGAATGTTTAGATTTGCACGCCAACACGCTATACTGCTATGCGTGTGACGTCCTTTTAAGGAAATGGCAGTGCCTTAAAATGACGTCACACGTAGCAGTCCACTATGTCGACGTGCAAATCTAAAAGTCCCTATTTTGATTGCGTTAATACCTGCGCTTTATAATCACGCATCTAAAAGCGTATCCGGATACCTACCCCCTGGACATCGACCCCCGGATAACCATCCCAAGTCAACTACCCCCTAGGACAACTACCACCTAGGGCAACCACCCTCTAGGATGACTACCCCCTAGGACAGTTGTCCTAGAGGATGGTTGTCGTAGGGGTAGGTGTCTGGGGGTAGTTGTCTGGTGGTAGTTGTCTGGGGGTAGTTTTCCTAGGGGTAATTGTCTGGGAGTAGTATTCCGGGGGAAAATGTCCAGGGGGAAGTCGTCCTACAGGGTGGTTGCTCTAAGGGGTAGTTGTCTTACGGGGCAGTTGTCCTATAGGGGATAGTTAACTGGGGTAGTTATCCAGGGGGTGGATGTCCAAGGGTACAATAGGGACTTTTAGATTTGCACGTTGACAGCTTTGACTGCAACGTGTGACGTCATTTTAAGGCACTGCGCATGCGTTACGTCGTCTCAGTCGGCGATCGAGAATGCGTCAACCTTGATTTTCCTAAGTCTAGTACATACATACATACATATTGATATTTATATAGCGCCTTTACATGCTCAAGGTACTAGTATGCCGCGTGTGCATAAAATATACAGTTCCTCAGGTACACAAAGGAACATCCCTTCCCTGCTATTTATGTAAAAATGTGTAGAACAGGTGTCACATGCATATTCACCTGTTCTACACATTTTTACATAATAGCAGTGAAGGGATGTTCTTTTGTTGAGGGTAGAATGAGGAACTGTATATTTCGTCCTCTTTGTCCGTGATGTTCATAGTGTTACTTCCTGCATGCATATTGTCGAGTGCAATCTAAAAGATTTCTAATTGTAGTCAACATAGGCAGTTAAGTACGTTGACACGCATCATCAGTCGGCGTTCGTCGTGTTCTCGTCCACTCAATCTAAAAGTCCCTAATGACGCCGTACGTTCAACGGGCATAATTCAGGTACGACAAAATGCTCCTGTCACACTAATCCTGGACCCAACACTGTATCTGACCTAAACTTAATCCTAAACCTAACTTGAAATCATTAAATCCAAAAGCATAACTCTGCATAGTATTGACGAAACAATGCCCAGATCAATTCTCGCCGGAGTAAAGTTGAATTCTTGATTTGTTTTACATCAAAAAATTATTTCTTGATATCGAGAATTCAATTTTTTATATAAAAAAAATAGGAATAAATGTTAATACAGCTTGCCATAAATACGCAGTCATACGCAAGTCAATTACGCAAATGTGTGACTGAGACATTACGAGCGTGAAGACTGAACTCACCAATGAGGGGCACCACTTCGGATGTTGGCGGCATCGTCTCCGCGGCCAGGAGGAGGAAGACAGTGAGAGACAGGAGGATGGTGATGCAGAGGGTGAACTTCTCCCCGGTGTCAGCTGGCAGATAGAAGGTGAGGAGAGTCAGAGCAGACACCAAGATACAAGGCACCAGCATGTTGATGACGTAGAACAACGGCCTGGAAAGATGGAAGACGAATAGGTCCTGCGATAAATTGGTGATGGTGTACGTAACAAAGGCATTATTCAACCACAAATACATGCCTACAAAATTAACATAAATATTGTATATTTCTATAGTGCTAGTGTACACCATGATTGATGGCAATCTTAACTAAAGCAGAATAATAATAATAATAATAATAATGAAGTAGACAACAATAAAACATCTGAACTGTAATAACCTTTTTTTCCTTACTATCTTGTCAAATAATTTTGGAATTGAACACCTCTTACAAAAATGGGATAACCCCTCTTGTTGGTACTTTTTTCATTATATTTAGATTTATTAGATTTCGTCCCCCTCCCCCTTCTAGAGAATCTAGATCCTCCACTAATATACGAAACCGGTGTCCTTCCATTACCTTCTCCTGATAATGAGCACGAAATCGAGTACGGAGAACGGGTACTTGCAGCAGCCATACTGGTACAGGGTCCGGATCACGGGGAAATCTTCCAATTTCCATTCGCCGTTGACGAGAAAACTGCCAGTGTCCCCCGAGGCCGAGCGGTTCAGGAGATTCAGGTGCTCCGTGGTGTAGGCCCAGGATCCGAACTGCAGGGTGCATTCCTGCTTGTCGAAGGGGAAGTAGTTGATGTTGATCTTGCAGGAGCTGCGGAAGATAGCCGGAGCGAGCCAGGTGACGATGCCATCGTTGGAAACGGCGGCGTTGGTCTTCATGGCTCCCTTGAAAGAGCTGTCGGCGCTGTCATGATATAAATACGAATAAACTTAAGTTTTGGGTGATTCATTGATAAATTATTTAACGTTTATGTTAACAAAGCGTTGTTTGTATGAACGTTTCAGGGGGCTTATCCAATATTTTGCATTATCCGAGTAGGCCTTACATTAAAGTAATTTGATTAACCTCTTTGGACAGAAGGCACAATCACAAATGCCGTGGTAAACCACAGCAGAATTATGTGAACAAGCGTTTACTGGGGCTGCTAGCGTGGCCAGCTATAACAATAATAATATGTTGTCCCATGACAGGGAAATTGTTCTTAATAAGTATTGCACAATTAAAAAACAAAAAATTACTTGTTGTAGAGAAGGATGTCGGGTTTCCAGATATTGGAAGAAGGGATGGTGATCTTGGTAATTCCGCCGTAATCATCGGGGTTCCATTTTAGATTGGCATCACTCCAGCCCTAATGATACAGAATGGTGGAGGTTGTGAGAAAAGCAGAGAAAATGAGACATAAACGGAAAAGGTGTGGGGTGAAACCAAGCAAAAGATAATGTTTTTTTATTTTTATAAATCTTTTAAATAAAGCAATAGATAACGTTGAAGACAAGTGTGGGGTAAAATGTGCTGTTAGAGCTGAGTAAAGTTCATGTATGTAGAATTCACATTGTAGATTATAAATATGAAAATGTTTATATATGTTAAATATATAAATGTAAATTTGAATATCACACGAACATCTTTGCTTGAAAAGAGGATATAGAAATCAATAAAACAATCACCAAAAGAAGCTTAAAGGATGACGCAAAGGAAAACGAAGGTGAGGACGCAACAGGTAAACCTAAATATACCGATAGTCTTGAAAGAGGAAATATAAGCATCGAGAGAGAAAGGGAGAGAGATAGATATATATATATATAGAGAGAGAGAGAGAGAGAGGGGGGGTGGAGATGTGGTACGAAGCCACACACACACACACACGCACATACACGCACATACACACACACACGAAAGAGAAAACATCAGAAAACGTCTTTAGAGAACAGCCGATGTGACAATAAACACATTTCTTACCTGTCTCAGCCACACATTAGTAGTAAGAATTTGATTCCGTTCATCCTGACAAATAAAGGAGAAAAATAAAAATGAAATTGTTCGTTCACTGAAAAGCATGGCTCTTCAAATGCCTTAATATTATAAATATGGCATGTACATGTAATAGCATAACAACGGGACGGATTTTTTCGCCACATGTTCGTGTAGTCCCATAATCTTTCTGTGTACAGTGCTTGTAACTTTACCAAGACTGGGCTAATTTTATTATCATTTTGATTATTTCAGAACCTTGCAGTATACCAAAGATGATATGCTAGATGATCAACCTTTTCTGATCGATTCCACACTGTTTCTTTCAAAATGCAATCGCATGACCAGAAATCAACTTTATCTTTAAGTTGAATTCTAAATATTATTACTCCTTCGGTGGAAAGTATTCCGGTTTTACCATTTCGATGATCTGCCTGATGGCCATTCCGTAGAGAACGTTGATACTCTGTGAAGCTCTCTCAACAGGTCGGATGTCTTTAGAGTAGTTGGCAAACAGGTTCGTGAACAGACGAAAAGTATCCGTAGTTTGAGTCTGTCCCGATACTCCTATTTGTAAACAAGTAAACAAGTAATGGGTAAACAAGTTAACATACACGCACGTGTTTACCTTAATAAATGGAATGTTAAATTTGGCCCGTGCACAGCTATTGGGCGTATACCGCATATGCACAGTTTAATAAAGGGAGGCTGGTGCCTCTTGCACAAATATCAATACAAGCACACTGTTTCTACCAGCAAAAAGAAAATAAAAAAAAGGTTTATATAGCATCAGAATACACTAGAGAATTCTTATTAAGGATATTCGAGCAAGTCGTTAACTCGTTGCTCGTAATCAACCTGTTCCTATACCGTGCGTCCCAGAAAGAAACGAACTGAGAAGTATCGATGTTTTATCATAACTTAATCACAACTATAATTAATAAATGACACATATTTGCAAAGCTTAGATCCTCCCCTTTCATTTGATGCTACTCATATGACAATGAATTAAAAAAAGACTTAAATCCGTTTCGTTGACGATCGGACATTATATAATATTTAATACTTAATTTTTATATAACGCGCTTAATACAAAATGTCTCTAAGCGCTTTACAAAGACGAAAGACTTCATGCATAGCTGATTGTCAACGAAACGGAGTTAAGTCTTTTGTCAATTCTGCTTGTTGCTACGGGAGGCAGCCAGTAAAAACGAACTTTTTAAATCAAATTATGGAAATGCCAAGCATCACTTTAAACAAACAGAAGTTTTTTTTACTTGCTCATTTTTCCTGATTGAGGTGTCATATGAAAGGGCAGAAAATGGACTTTCTAGAAATGCTATTTTCTACTTTGAAATTCAGATACCGCCCGCCAAATGACTTTTTGGTTTCCTTCCTTTAAATTGCTTTTAATCACTCATGTGTAAAATATGCATCATATGAGTAGCATCAAATGAAAGAAGAGGATCTAAGCTTTGCAAATATGTGTCATTTGTTAATTATAATTGTGATTAAGTTATGATAAAACATCGATACTTCTCGGTTTATTTTTTTTCTGGGACGCGCTGTATATTCTTCCACGTCGCTGCCGAATATCAAGATATTCGGGCATCTTGCTGCCCGAAACCATAAAGTGCTTCTAAATTAACTTAATCGGAGTTGAACAAACCGAGGAAGGGGGTGGGGGCCGGGAAGCTGCACTCTCTTTACTCCCTCTCCCGCCTCGTACACCTAAGATTTCAGGATGGAAGCTAGACATTTGATTTTTTTTTTTTTTTTTTAACCGCTGACCACATGTCGTATATTATACAATCTCAATCATTTTAGAATTAATGCACAAGTAATTAGTGTTTAATAGTCTGGCTCAATGAAATGACCACAATACTTATTGTGGCCATTTTAGAGGCAAATAATAAATGACTAATCTACAATCAAAGAAAGATCATCAATATATTCGGAATTTTACGTCAGTCAAACTCCTTTCTGTGTGCTCCCTTTATCACGTTTATGGTCAGGGGCGGCGCAATAATATTTTGTATGGGTGTTCAAATCTCTGGTTTTTCTGCTTCACCTCAAGACGCCCTGTTTATTAACACTTACATTAGAAAATGAATAAAAGCGTAAATATTTCTTTAAAAAGTTACCTCCTCCTAGATTTCTTTAACTTCCTATGCGGACTGTACTGAAAATAATTTGAAAAATTTGCAAATAAGCGTTTTATTTTTTGTTATTCACCAACGTTAAGGTTGTCTCCAAAAGACCCCGCGCAAAGTTAACAAGTAATCGACTGTAGTAAAGGAACTCTCTATATAATTCCCGTTAATGAAAAAGAAACCTCACTACATTTTCTTGTGCTGTTATTAACATTTAGTATAATAACATCTGCGTTTAATGAACCATTACTACGCAGAATTAAAAACAAAACAAAATATATATGTAAACATATATTGATAATGTTATATAAATGATTAAACTTACCAGCTCCGATGACAATAAACGAAACCGCGAAAAATACCACACTTTTCATCTTGGAAAATGATAATATCTCTCCGACTAAACACAAGAATTTGTAATAAAAAGCACAAATCTGAGTAGTTTATTAGCAAATTAGAAGCATATTCTCTCTGTCAGCACCGCAAATGTCTCTGCAGACGGCCGATCTTCGCAAAGCCCTAAATTGTTCAGTATCCTTAGCCCGCCAAAAATACGAGGGCGATGATTTTGTGCATAGGCAGGCATGGCCATTACAGGTCGTTCAATTAGCGAGAATTTTTGTCATCGATTGTTACGTAATGCTTCATATTCGCGACCTTTTAAAGGTTCTATGTCCCATTTGCAGCCAACATCGAATTCTGTAGAACTTTGCAGGACTTATGAATATGTCACGGTAATTAGTGTAACCTCTTGAAAGTAAATTAAAATATTAATGAATGCTTTCAAAATTATTGTACTTCCAACAATTTAATGCGTCGATATATTTTACATAATGAATTTTGATGAAATTTAAACAATATTTTGTATACTGTGTTTATAGTCAATAATATATTTATTTGTTTGGGTTAATATGGCGTCAAACTTTACAACCTTTTCCGATGGTGTAAGACAGCATACTCTGCCTTTAATATAAAAAAAATCCACACCAATATGTAACTGGCTTATATATGTAAATCGTGCATTATTGATGGCCGTAGAAAGGATATAACTACAAAGAGAGCATTAATAAGCTCTGAACTAATTTAAACAAGGGGCAATTAAAATGACTAATCAATGACGTTCAGCTGGCGTTGCTGACACATGTACATGTATATGCTCTCATAGATGCAATGATTTTTAACACTTATTGATCTCCGTTAAAAGCTTCTCGGCTCGTGCTAATGAAGCTGGAAAGTGTGTCAGTACTTTCTTGATAAGTTCGAGTGTCAGTGCACCCTTCATCAAAGATATTGCATGAAGTGATTATATCCGAATTTAAATCAACCCTTTTTAAAGAAAATCTGGATTGTTATGATAGAGCCTTTTAGAAGTGCGAGTAAACCGAGTTCATAATTACCAGCTCAATATTTAAATCAATGCAATCAATAGGGTGTAACTCGTTTACAATCTGTTGCGATGCGTTTGGAGTATAGGCGATGACAGTAACGGAACTTTCCGGTACACACCAAAAACCCATTTGAAAGAGAGGGAAGAGACCACTCCAAAAATGAGAAATCCTATTTTGTCATAGCATCAAAGTGCATTCTGTTAAAACAATCATGGTTTTTATGGACTTAAAAAATGATCAGGCAATTCAAAAGTATTGATGTCGGCTTAGTTAGGTGTCAGGAGGAGTAGCTTCTGTTTGATCATAAGTGGGTCGTTCCTCTCTCTCTCTCTCTCTCTCTCTCTCAACTTCCCCTTCTGCTATTTACCAGGATCCAGGATGACTGGGGATGTGGAGAATATTTGCAGACCCCATTTACATTTAAAAGACTAAATCAAATATTCAACCTAATTGGGGGGGGGGGAGTAGTTGGAGAGGGCACCTAGGCTCGGGTGCAAGTTCTAATGTGCGGCAATGTCATGTACAACATGAACGACCTATTTGATTGGGGGGGGGGGGGGGCACTCACATATTAAGATATACGGGGATGTGCCGTTCTAATGGGTCGCTTTTCCACAAAAAACCTTAACATGGGTCCTATTTTAAACAAAATTTTACTAAACATGCGTGGGTCCGAGTTTTCCAAAATTTTCGGGTGTTTGCATCAAACCCTAAACTTGTGAAAAATGAGCCTTTATTTCGAGGAAAATTCCTCAAATGGGCCTTAAAACTAGATAGGAGTTTCGAGGCTTGAGCGGCACAACCCCGTCCAAACCAAATCTGAGTATCCACCCCCCCCCCCCGGGGGGGGGGGGAATTAGTACGAGTTTCATTCCAACTTCCTTGTAAAATATTCCAGAGCGATGTGCTTCGGCGCAAACAGAAGTTGCCGACAGCCTTGAGTTCCTTTTGGACGTTCTTGCTAAAAAATATCGGAAACCATGGACGGAAAATAGCTAGCACATGTATCATTTGATACAAGTGGGCAATATTAAGACATATTCAGCAAATGTCATCCTATTTAGTTTTTCCTTCAAGGAGAATTAGTTAGGAAAAGAAAAGTAGCTTCACCTAAATTTTGCTAATTACATTGGGTCATCTTTATGAAAAGCTGACAAAACTGGTCGATTGTGCTAAACAAATACATTGTCTTGTTTCATCATTAATATGGTGGTGATCTGAGCTCTAATAAAAAAAAAATCTCAAGTCAATGATGCATGTAATTCGATGTGGTAAGCTATCACAATAAGATTATGATCATGCTCCAACGAGCTAAGCTGCTGCCTCCTTTATTACTGAAAGTCCATTAAATTTTCTCACGCCACATGAATTTGTAATCCTAACGGGCTTGGGACGAATGCGATTTCATTTTCACGATCAATTGCATACTGCAATATTGATAATTTCTTCGAACGAAATCATGTAAGCTGTCACTCAAGAAAAGAAACATGGTGTTGAGTTGATTGTACTTCTTATATATCACTTAAATCCGACCATAAACACAAACACATACAACAATTTATGATCTTTAATAATTATGAGATATTGCAGATATTTTTCCGTGTATTTGTTATGAATTATAGTAACTGTAATTCTCACTTAAACCACTCATTATATATTTAGTTCTTTTTTATTCACTATTTATTGAAGGTTCCAACCAACAATAGACATTCCCTTAGTACCACGGAATAAAATGTTTCTTGGATTTAATTAAAAACTCTTAAGGAGCTTTTCGCTTCACTTTGTAATTACGTTTCATTTTTTTTTGGTAAACCCCATATTTTAATCTTGTGCATGTCATCTACGTCATATTAGGCTAGCTGTTTTCAATTGCTATACCTCTTGCATATCCAATTTGTCTGTTTTGTTTTATGCGGTGAAATCGTTATAATGTAGCTCTGCTTGTATCTGCCTATGTTAAACTACACCAATAAACATTTTCTTTCCCTTGTTTCCAATTATTTGTTTGGATACCTACTGCGGCCTATACTAAAAACTAATTAACAGAAGGACAGAACCCCCCCCCCCCCCCGGAGCCAGGAATCGAAATATACAAGGGATACTTGCGTAGCGGCATATGTCCTCTGCCAGTTGAATTTTTAAAATTGTTATTATCAATATTATAATTTGTTCATTTCTTCTTCTTCGTGTTATTCTTTTTCTTGTTCTCGTTCTTGTTCTTGTTCTTGTTCTTGTTCTTCTCCTTGTTCTTGTTCTTGTTCTTCTTGTTCTTGTTGTTCTTGTTCTTGTTCTTCTTCTTCTTCAACTTTCTTCTTCTTCTTCTTCTTGTTCTTCTTCTCCTTTGTTCTTCTTCTTCTTCCTCTCCTTTTCTTCCTCTTACTAATTATAATTATTTTCGTTATATTATTATCATAATTACTTATATTCTCATTACAGTATTTTTTTAGGGAAGGGGGTCTTTCTTGATCGTACCCTCTTGTTGATGAAATGAATGTAAGGACAGCGCATTATGTACGATTTTAACATCATTTATTTTTGTACAAAGTAATGACATACATAGGATCGACTTCGTCTCTATATCAAGGTGAACATCGAAATAAGGAAGTAGACACAAAACCTTAATCAAATGGAAATAAGACCTTTGACAATGTGTCTAATAATACAACAGTGCAAGCTAATACAGATTTCAGGGTTCGTAAAGAATAAATAATTAATAACCGAGTCAAACCGACTCAAGACCGACGGATCCTTGGTCATTTTCGTAAATTCTTTTCAAGATCAAAGATTCAAGATTCAAGATTATTTTATTGGTCCATGTATGCAAACATTACATAGAAATTTTGCTTCCAATAGCTTTTTTGACAGTGAAAATACAAATGATAGAAAATACAATATAACATTTAACAATAGAAAACTATGTACATCAATATGGATAATTATTTATAGTGTGCATGTGCCCCTCAATTTCCTATTGCCTACATTTAACACGCGTCATAAATTAAATTAAAATGTCTCATAATATAATATAATATTTCTCGTCAGCTCCCCCCCCCCCCGCCACCATCCGCTAGCTCCCGATCCACAGATGGTTTTGGATTTTGCAGAAAATTACAGGAATAAATACATTTACATTCATATTTCATAATTATAATGCGAGATAAAATTACGGCAACACTTCTACAGTAAAATGAAGTCTTAACGATTAAAAAAATCAAGTTAACAATTTACCGTCACAATCGTATGAGTGTGTTGTTGGTCTGGTCATCGGTGTATAAAAAATGATGCGTAACAGACAACGGTCCTCGAAAATTATCCCCATTTCAATCGAAGAATTAAGTTGTCTTGCCGCTTTCAAAAGATCCCTTTAAACATACTACTTCCGTCAGAAATATAACATATTCACCTGTTTTATGAATTTTATGTCTCTTTTCACATTCTTTGATTTTGTAGGCGCTATGGTACTTCTTTTTGTTTTGTTTCCAGTGCTCCTAATTCGTCGATATTATCTCTATGACCTCTGACTCACTGTAACATTGCAATAGATAGGTCTACTATATACCTTCAATGATAATTTGATTAAACTTAAATACATCGTCAAATTCATGAAAGTTATTATCCCTGGTTTCGCGTAGAATTTAATGAAGATGAGCACTTCACCCTATAATACCATGATTCATGATAAATCAAACCGTTTAAGAGCCCGATGTCATCACAACATTGTACGACGAATGTTAGGAGACAAATATTTTATGAAATACATTGATGGATTTCAATGTAATATATATAATTTAAAATAAGCGTGATAAATTGCACTGCCCTCTGTTTACCATATTTACATTATATTTGTAGGAAAAACAACGTGGTTCAATCAGATATCCAAATGCTCTGTGGCTTGATAACAATAAATACTACAAAATAAGAATGAAGGCACATTCCAAGATTCAAGATTCAAGGTTCAAGATAAGTTATTGTCATGTAAAAAATACATAAAATTTGCCTACGGAAATTTAAAGGTGCTATACATGTACATACAAATATCAATATATAAATACAGACAAAATAATTACATTTCAACATAACATTTAACAACCATCACAATTTTAAGAAAGGTTGCATTAAAAGGCAGTGCATTTTAAAAAGCTTGTTTTGTTTTGTTATTGATCTCGTCCATCCAGGCACCTCCACGCCGGAACACCTCTCCCACTATCACGCATCAACACACATACAAAGACACACACGACACACCCCTATACACCCCCTATACACACCTCTTACACACACGCACAATATAATCGTACACGCCCTACAAACACACACACGGACACTGCATTAAACATGAGAAGTGCTCCAGCATAGAAATAACTGGATGGAGATGATTGATATCCGAGTATAAAATAGCTATTACGCAACGGCGACTTTGAAAGAAGAGAGAACAGAAAGGAAGAAAGAGAGAAGAAGAAGAGACATTCATGCAAATTACAAATTACTAAGCTGGGGTGTGAAAGCAATGTTAGACTATACATGTACTTCAGTCGATAAAAGTAATGTTGAATGATAATAATGATGAGTACAATGATATAAAGCATAAAAGTACATTTTAAATAGCGCATTTCATAAAAGATTTTTTTTTTTACATTACATAAAACCTTGTAAGTTCATAAAGATGTTTAACATTATATTAAAAGATTATTTTTAACATGTTCAAAAATTGACATGGTCGTGTAGTTTTGCATGTTTTACATTATTGTACCCTGTTTCTTCTGTTATTGTAATGCTCGTGGGAAGCATATTTCCACATTGCTGACGAAATAAATAAATATCTATCTTAATATCTAGTAGATTTTTTCCTCATGACTTGCCCTAGAACTTATGGCAACAATTCTTAAAAGTGCCGAGAATTGTGATCAACATTTAAGATGTTTAAGTGACGTTAAGATCAGGAATATTTTTCAGTAAAAATAATACTACGTCCGTGAAGTGATACGAATCATTAGAAATAAGGATGCATATTATCATATTATTAGACCATTTTTTGCAACAATATAAAACCAGTTTCCTCAAAATCTATTTCCTTTAAAAACATCATATTACTATTAAAAAAATCCAGTTAATGAATTATATTGTATTTTGGTTAAACAGCTATATGTAGAGTATATCAACCGTATACTATAAAAGAGTATTGTTTGGAAACGTTTTTTGTTATATAGTTTGATTCCTTTACGTTCAGAAATTGAAAAGAAAATCGAACATGATGACGCATTTTGAAGTCATAAAGAATGATTATTATGTAAAATGATGGAAACTCAATAGGCACAGATGAATTAACCTTTAAACAGATCAGAAAAAGGTAATAACAAGATGAGAGTAAACCTTATTTCTCTTTGGCCTATTATTTTAAAAACTATTTTTTCATCGGCATTTTCTTGAAATCCTTACGAAACCGTTATATTTTGCAATCTCTATTTTTAAAATGAAGAGATAGATAGATAGAGAAAGAGAGAGAGAGAAAGAGAGAGAGAGATGGATGAACATTATTCCTTAACCTGAAGCAAAACACCGCATGTAGCCACGGCGGTGCTGAGTCCGAACAACCACATGAAGAAGCGATCGACCACGAACGCGATCCGCATCCATTCTCCCTTAATCTCTTCATCGACGATGGCGTCTTCTGAATGTTCGACGACTTGTCGAAGACAGGAGGCGATCTGGGACACGATGAAGCGGATACGACCACGGCGATCGAGCTGTACGCACGTGCTCGACTGCGATGTCAGCAGGTTCGCGACATCGAGTTCTAGGGGGAATTCGTTGCTATGAAGACCGGCTTCAACGACCCCTGTGGATGAGCCACTGCTTCCTGAAGCGTTCTCGAAGTTGATTTTGGGGATCTAAAATGAAATTCATAAAATTGTTACATCAAAGAGGGGTTGTATGACGAATATTATCCGAAAATGTTACGATTATATGAAAATTAGTTCTGTCCATAAATAATTTCAGCCTGTGGGACCAATATCTTTAGGACGAATATCCACAACACTATACACTCAGGTGAAGATACTCATTTGCTTTGGGATAGTTTCACGTACAGGCGATATGAT
The DNA here is from genome assembly GCA_035222895.1 of Strongylocentrotus droebachiensis. Classification (NCBI taxonomy): domain Eukaryota; kingdom Metazoa; phylum Echinodermata; class Echinoidea; order Camarodonta; family Strongylocentrotidae; genus Strongylocentrotus; species Strongylocentrotus droebachiensis. The sequence goes on from JAVYIG010009010.1 coordinate 20,174, forward strand.
CTTTGGGAAATTTTCCTCGGGATGATTGTCCGATGGAGCAGATGGGACCACATTATTTTAAAACTGCTAACACAGCATTCCATATAATTCTACACTTGTAAATGCAGTAGGTCTTTTCGGTAGTGTGAACACATGATTCCACTCTTCAAATAATATACCATAATTATACTGTGGACATATTATTCCCTACTGAAACAGTATTCAATCCACAATTTCCTTTTGATCTTGTAATATCTAGAACATAACCATTACCTTATCTTTGACATCCGAATTATGGCAGTCACCCATGCACATGAACTTGGCCAGGTAATCGAGTGTGAATCGTCGGAACCAAGAGGGCGCCCTACCCACGTACGTCCCGCGGTGGTGTATGTAGAGCACGATTGCTGTGAGGACAGTTGAAGCGGACACGAGGACCATAGTGGTGATGTAATACTGGGCTGATAAGGAAACAATGAACAAGGAGATTCCGTCGGGCGAAGGAAAGATATAAACACCATGATTTCGAAATATACATGTAATTTAGCTTTGGAAACAAAGACAATCGGAAAATGAACCCAATGGCCCGATTCACTGTAACTTGCTTTTGCTTTGGTTAGAATTTTTTGTTGTCAACAGCAGGGCATCGATCGTTTCAAGAAACCGTCAAAAGGACAAGTTCACCCACATCACAATAGGAATTTTTAGATTTGCCTGTCGACACACTATACTGCTATGCGTGTGACGTCCTTTTAAGGAAATGTGAGTGCCTTAAAAGGACATCACAGTGCCTTAAAATGACGTCAGACGTAGCAGTCCACTATGTCGACGTGCAAATCTAAAAGTCCCTATTGAAACAAGAGTTAAATTTAATACACGCATTTCTGTGGGTTGTTCGGGAACTTCCTTGAACCGCTGCCCAGACTGCAGTTACTTGTTGATTCTACGCTTCAGTGGGCTCCTGGAAGCATACAATGCCAGTTATGTTCCTATGATAGATAGTCTGGAGGATCCCTCTGGTTAAACGCTTCATGACGTAGTTCTTTCTATAATGCCCATTGCAAACGATGCGTCATGAACGACGTAGGATTGCGTCAGTGACCCACCTGGTTTTTGATGCATCATGGCAGAGAGGCACCGTACAAAAAGTAAATGCCAACTGAATACTAATAGTCAAAGGGCTGTGTTCAATTACTGGCAAATGTACTAATGCCCGTTGCAAACAAAGCGATATGTGGCTGACGTAGGATTGCGTCAGCGACTGGTGTGCTGTTTGGCGCGCATTGTGATTGCAATCGCAATGAAGTCGTACATTAATGCGAATTGTGGCCGCCAAATAAACAGCGCAAACTTTGAATTGAATTACTAGTGTATGCACCAATCACTTTAAGATGGTTCTAGGACACCTACATTGTACCCCTTGACATCCACCCCCTGGATAACCACCCCAGTTAACTATCCCCTATAGGACAACTGCCCCCCTACGACAACTACCCCCTAGGGCAACCACCCTGTATGACGACTTCTCCCTGGACAACTATCTCCGGAATACTACTCCCAGACAACTACCCCTAGGACAACTACCCCCAGAAAACTACCCCCTAGACAACCACCCCCTACGACAACCATCCTCTAGGACAACTATCGTAGGGGTAGTTGTGTGGGGAAGGATAGTTTTCCGGGGGGGGGGTAGTCATCCTAGAGGGTGGTTGCCCTAGGGGGTAGTTGTCCAAGGGGGTAGTTGACTATGGGTTGTTATCCGGGGGTCGGTGTCCAGGGTTAGGTATCCGGATACGCTTTTAGAGGCGTGATTATTAAGCGCAGGTACTAACGCAATCAAAATTCAGGTATGACACAATGCTTCTGTCACACTTATCCTGGACCCAACACTGAACCTGACCCAAACTTAATCCTAAACCTCACTTGAAATCATTAAATCCAAAAGCATAACTCTGCACATTATTGACGAAACAATGCCAAGATCAATTCTCGCCGGAGTAAAGTTGAATTCTTGATATCAAGAAGTACCATTGTTTTACAACACAAAAATATTTCTTGATAATTATCAAGAATTCAATTTTTATATCAAGAAATAGGAATAAATGTTAATACAGCTTGCCATAAATATGCAGCAATACGCAAGCCAAGCTGTGAAGCTTGGTACCTGACATCAGATCTAAGAAAGCGACTGGAAAGTTGTGAAGTTTGGTTCCTGAGAAGGATGCTAAGAATTTCATGGACAGAAAGAGTTTCTAATGATGAGGTATTTGCCATGGCAGGAACAAGACGAAAGCTTCTGAATAATATAAGAGGTCGACAGCTGAGCTTCTTGGGGCATGTTACACGGAAGAATGGTATGGAAAATCTTGTACTGACTGGAAGAATAGAATTTCTGAATGTGGAATTGATCTCGGGGAGAATGAATTACTTCATAGAATATGGGATAGAGAGTTGTGGAACTCCATGGTCGCCAACGTCTCAGGATATGCCACATGGAAGAAGAAAAAGACGCAAGCCAAATGTGACTGAGGCATTACGAGCGTGAAGAACTCACCAATGAGGGGCACCACTTCGGATGTTGGCGGCATCGTCTCCGCGACTGGAAAGTTGTGAAGTTTGGTTCCTGAGAAGGATGCTAAGAATTTCATGGACAGAAAGAGTTTCTAATGATGAGGTATTTGCCATGGCAGGAACAAGACGAAAGCTTCTGAATAATATAAGAGGTCGACAGCTGAGCTTCTTGGGGCATGTTACACGGAAGAATGGTATGGAAAATCTTGTACTGACTGGAAGAATAGAATTTCTGAATGTGGAATTGATCTCGGGGAGAATGAATTACTTCATAGAATATGGGATAGAGAGTTGTGGAACTCCATGGTCGCCAACGTCTCAGGATATGCCACATGGAAGAAGAAAAAGACGCAAGCCAAATGTGACTGAGGCATTACGAGCGTGAAGAACTCACCAATGAGGGGCACCACTTCGGATGTTGGCGGCATCGTCTCCGCGGCCAGGAGGAGGAAGACGGTGAGAGACAGGAGGATGGTGACGCAGAGGGTGAACTTCTCCCCGCTGTCAGCTGGCAGATAGAAGGTAAGGAGAGTCAGGGCAGACACCAAGATACAAGGCACCAGCATGTTGATGACGTAGAACAACGGCCTGGAAAGATGGAAGAAGAATAGGTCCTGCGATAAATTGGAGCATGGGGATGTACGTAACAAAGGCATTATTTATCCACAAATACATGCCTACAAAATTAACATAAATATTGTATATTTCTATAGTGCTGATGTACACCAATCTTAAAGCATAGTAATAATAATAATAATGTAATAGACAATAATAAAACATCTGAACTGTGATAACCTTTTTTTTTCTTACTACACTGTCGCTCATAAAGGTGGAATATTTTAGTTTTACCCAAATTTATGGAATTATTTTAAAAATTATTTAAAAATAATAGATCTAGATAATAGTATACATTCTCAGATTTTATTGAATAATAATTTACCAATGTGTGTTTTGCGTGACTGCTAAAGAATTTGTATGCTACTATGCTTATTAACTAGGGGGCCAGCGCCCTCAAGTCATAAATGACAGTAATGAGGATTAATGCCCCACAAAAGGGCACTAATATAGCACATCGACACGGTTTTGATCCTGGGGCCTCACAGTAACGAGGCCATTGTGTTGTCACTGAACCATGACTGTACGCAGCAGGGGCTAGGGTAGGGGGCAGTTTCCATAAATAAAATAAAAAAACAGAAATGCAATAAATTGTCAATAATTTATTGAATTTTACCCCCGTCCCCAACATAAAAATTCCTTTGGACGGCCATGCATTATGGCTCAAGGCATGGGCACACAGAATATTTTTTAATGTTGGGAACCGGGGTAAAATGCAATAAATTATTGCAAATGTATTGCATTTTCTGTTTTTTTTTAATTTATGGAAACTGCCCCCTACCCTAGCCCCCGCTGCGTACAGTCATGGTTCAGTGACAAACCAATGGCCTCGTAACTGTGAGGCCCCAGGATCAAAACCGTGTGGATGTGCTATATAAGTGCCCTTTTGTGGGGCATTAATCCTCATTACTGTCATTTATGACTTAAGGGCATAGGTCCCCTAGTTGATTAGCATAGTAGCATACACATGCTTTAGCAGTCACGCAAAACATACATTGGCAAATTATTATTCAATAAAATCTGAGAATGTATACTATTATCTAGATCTATTATTTTTAAATTATTTCTAAAATAATTCCATAAATTGGGATAATTTTTGTTTCCACCTTTATGAGCGACAGTGTATCTTGTCAGATATTTTTGGAATAGAACACCTCTTACAAAAATGGGATAACCCCTCTTGTTGGTACTTTTTTTCATTATATTAAGATTTATTAGATTTCGTCCCCCTCCCCCTTCTAGCGAATCTAGATCCTCCACTAATATACGAAACCGGTGTCCTTCCATTACCTTCTCCTGATAATGAGCACGAAATCGAGTACGGAGAACGGGTACTTGCAGCAGCCATACTGGTACAGGGTCCGGATCACGGGGAAATCTTCCAATTTCCATTCGCCGTTGACGAGAAAACTGCCAGTGTCCCCCGAGGCCGAGCGGTTCAGGAGATTCAGGTGCTCCGTGGTGTAGGCCCAGGATCCGAACTGCAGGGTGCATTCCTGCTTGTCGAAGGGGAAGTAGTTGATGTTGATCTTGCAGGAGCTGCGGAAGATAGCCGGAGCGAGCCAGGTGACGATGCCATCGTTGGAAACGGCGGCGTTGGTCTTCATGGCTCCCTTGAAAGAGCTGTCGGCGCTGTCATGATATAAATACGAATAAACTTAAGTTTTGGGTGATTCATTGATAAATTATTTAACGTTTATGTTAACAAAGCGTTGTTTGTATGAACGTTTCAGGGGGCTTATCCAATATTTTGCATTATCCGAGTAGGCCTTACATTAAAGTATTTTGATTAACCTACTTGGACAGAAGGCACAATCACAAATGCCGTGGTAAACCACAGCAGAATTGCTATAACAATAATAATATGTTGTCCCATGACAGGGAAATTGTTCTTAATAAGTATTGCACAATTAAAAAACAAAACATTACTTGTTGTAGAGAAGGATGTCGGGTTTCCAGATATTGGAAGAAGGGATGGTGATCTTGGTAATTCCGCCGTAATCATCGGGGTTCCATTTAAGATTGGGATCGCTCCAGCCCTAATGATACATAATGGTGGAGGTTGTGAGAAAAGCAGAGAAAATGAGACATGAGCGGGAGAGGTGTGGGGTGAAACCAAGCAAAAGATAATGTTTTTTATTTTTATAAATCTTTTAAATAAAGCAATAGATAACGTTGAAGACAAGTGTGGGGGTAAAATGTGCTGTTAGAGCAGGGACTTGATAGAGAAGGAGTGGAATCAAACCGCTCTCCTTTGACCCCATGCTCTACGCCGCCGAAAAGTTATGCGCTAATCTGCAACTGCTGACCAGGTAGTGAGATAAAAGACCGCATGAATATCAGGATTTAGAATTCCTACATCAGAAAATGGTATCACAGCAACTGTTCGCGGTCCCTTTCAATGATTTCTCATCCATTGTTGAATGTGTAAAGAGTAGAACAAGCGAACACAAACTTGTGTAATTTCATCCTTTTTTTAACTTCAAAAATACAAAAAACACGCAAAAATACGCATTAGCAAACTTAATGTTATTGAAGATTGTAAATAATGGATCAAATAACGGGACATTAAAACATGCACAAATTAGCGCATCATCCTAAAATATTGAGTTTTTGTCAGGATTTAATTGTTCTTTTACCAACTCTGGCACACAAATTATAGGAAGGACGGAGTTCTAAATTTGGAAATGTGTTTGATGCACTATTCCCAATACAATCCCCATATAAAGTTTTTGATTTACACTGAAATTTTGCCGGTAATTTAATATTTTGTAATAAATGTAAAACTGGTGCCTGGCTTCCGAAAGTCCCCGCAATAGAAGCGCGGTGTGGAGCATGGAACTTCAAAGCCAAGTGGAATGTTACACATCCCATTGTTACGCTTTAGAACTCACGAATGCGATGAATAAATTACAAGAGTTTCGCCGGCTTGATTCCAGTCCTTCTCTATCAAGTCCCTGGTTAGAGCTCAGTAAAGTTCATGTATGTAAAATTCTAAGCCCAGAGGAAAATAATATTGCTTTCACATTGTAGATTATAAATATAAAAATGTTTATATATGTTAAATATTAAAATGTAAATTCAAAAATCACTTGGACATTTATGCTTGAAAAGATGATATAGAAATAAATCAATACAAAAATCATCAAAAAAGGCCTAAAAGTATGACGCAAAGGAAAACGAAGATGAGGACATATCAGGAAAACCTAAATATACCGATAGTCTTGAAAGAGGAAAGAGAGAGAGAGACAGAGAGAGAGAGAGAGAGGGGGAGATGTGGTACGAAGCCACACTAAGCACACACACACGCACGAAAAAGAAAACATCAGAAAATTTATTTTTAGAGAACAGCTGATGTGACAATAAGAAATTTTATCGAACGAAGGGCGATATAAATGGTTTACATTCATCAGTGACATCACCGTTCGCGGCGGCTTCTCTTCTGTGATGACCCTTAGCGGCATCTTGAGAGAAAACAATAACATGCCGACACCCTTTGAGTCAGCCGCGCGGCTTCTTTCATGTACGCGTATTTATAAACGGAATTTGCGCAATGTATGTTTCGAACCTATATATGGAATTGTTTTAGCCGGGATGTAGTGGTTCCCACGGTGTTGGAGTGAGAATCCTCATTCACCTTGAGTATTTTGTAGAGGATGGATGTAGACATTATTCGGTGGCAAATTAATTTACCCTCCACCACCCCCAACTTGATTTTCCTCCTTACGTTTTTCAAGTGTATTCGATAGTATGTTTTACTAAATATTAAGTGGTCAGGAAGTGTGTCAAGTGATTAACATAACGGATTAATAATGATTGTTTTTTTCACCTCAGTCAAGTAATCTTGATGTCGAAGCAATGCTTGGCAGGTTGGGGCTTTCCTGCGATTTTTTGTTTTCCCGCTTTGCGGTTTTAGCAGGTTTTCACCCAATCCTGAGGTAAGGATCAGGACCTCCTTCGTCTCCGCACTGACGCCGGGTCGGCTTTTTCGTCGCACTTAGGATGGCAAGTTCGGAAGAGGGCGTATGTTTCTTTATGTTGGCCGAACATGTCCATGACGAGCAACGACGGGCCGTCCTGGGCTAGTGCGGGGTCGTGCCCAGTTTTTTCAGAGCTCAATATTTATTGGTTTCCGGTGGGGGCCCCGATGATATTTATAACATGTACCCGCCTGTAAAGTAGGCATCTGTTCGCCTGTTTAATGCAGTGGAACTGTGTGTCTTCTTTGTATGCAGAGGGGTGTTATACGTATAACCCACTTTGTGGTACTCACAGTTAAATTCCAAATGAGAAGGTAAACTCTGTTCGCCCTCTTTAATGAGGAAACAGTGTCGCCTTTTTCGGGCTGTGGGGGGTTGTACACAAGTTCTCGTCTGTTGGTGGCCCCGATGCAGAGAGTACTCTGGATTGGACATGCCGGCTCCATCCAGTTTTTCAGGTGCAGATACTTGTATAAATTGATCAAAAGATTCGAAAATAATACCCGGGTCCTTCCCTGGGGCGGATTGGAGCAGTGTAACGTTTGAGTAAAAGTATTTTTATATTCAGTTGGGAAAGTTTGTGTCGTAGTTGTTATTATTGTCATGATGTTGATATTCAGGGTAACAAGATTCCATCCTCTATTAAATCCCAAGTACCCGCAAAAACGCATCCCGTTTCATTTTGTTACTGTGAATGTAAACACATTTCTTACCTGTCTTAGCCACACATTAGTAGTAAGGATTTGATTCCGTTCATCCTGAAAAATAAAGGGTAAAATAAAAATGAAAATGAAAAATAAAATTGTACGTTCCCATTCCAAATTAAGCTGAAGTATTGGCATGTCAGTTATTGCTTTTTAAATCACACAATTCATCCTGTTTAATAGAAAACCTTTTTGAAGGCATGGAAAGTATGTCTAAAACTGAGTTGCCAGCATGACCTGAATCCCCTAACAAAATGTTAAGTGGCCGTCACCATTTTCAGCAAGATTAGATAAGGCCCCCTAATATGGTTTAGTGCAGAATGATGTTAACTTAGAAATATGAACGAACAATAAAACACGTGAGTCTTAAAAATGTATGCCAACACATGTCAGGGGTAGTTGGGTACGTAGGGACTTCCATCTCGTAATTTAGAGGGGTACACACTATCAAACAGGTTTTTAAGAAAACATGTTTTAAACTGGTTAGATAGAGCTGGAAGAGCCACAGGGTTTCGATGAGAAAGTAAATGATGATGATTAGAAAATTTGGAATGAGGTCTAGTCAGGTACACTAACCTTCTTTCATTGATAACCAAACATTAACCTAGGGCGATTTCAATATCCTTGTGCGTCCCCTATTGAATTCTGTGAACATGACAGTGACATATGATAGTTCGTACATGCTTACTATATAACTTGAACTTGAACTTGAACTTGATATGCAATGCATTATATTATTAAAATAAGCTTTAAACAGAAGGTTGAGTTCTGGGAAGAGGAGAACAAAAATTTGTGAGCATTATCATTGTTATTATGCAAGTGTGGGTGAACGTCAGAGATAAAATGTTCCCTGAAAAAGCATTGCTCCTAAAATGCCTTAATATTCTAAATATGGCATGCAACAGCATACAAAAACGGGACGGATTTTTTCGCCACATGATCGTGTAGTCCCATATATATTTCTGTGTACAGTGCTTGTAACTATACCGAGACGGGGCTGATTTTCTTATCATTTTGATGATTCCAGAACCTTGCAGTACGCACCAATATTTATATGCTAGATGATCAACCTTTTCTGATCGACTTCGCACTGTTTTTTTTAACAATGCAATCGCACGACCAGAACTCAACTTTATCTATAAGTTGAATTATAAATATTATTACTCCTTTGGTGGAAAGTATTCAGGATTTACCATGTCGATGATCTGCCTGATGGCCATTCCATAGTAAACGTTGATACTCTGTGAGGCTCTCTCAACTGGTCGGATGTCTTTAGAGTAGTTGGCAAACAGGTTCGTGAACAGGCGAAAAGTATCCGTAGTTTGAGTATGCCCCGATACTCCTATTAGTAAACAAGTGAATCAATAATGGGTAAACAAGTTAACATACAAGCATGTGTTTACCTTAATAAATGGAATATTAGATTATGCCCATGAAAAGCTATTAGGCGTATACCGCATATGAACAGTTTCATGCTGATGCCTCTTGCTAAAATAGCAAGCACACTGTTTCTACCCAAAAAGTTTTCTACCCAAAAAGAAGAAAACAAGAAGGCTTATTTAGCATCAAAATACATTCTAGAAGCCTAATTAAGGATATTCGAGCAAATCGTTAACTCGTTGCTCGTAATCAACCTGTTTCAATGTTTTGGGGGAAAAGAAGTGATAAGATGTTATATATTCGGCCACGCGCTGCCGAATAGCAAGATATTCGGGCATCTTGCAGCCCGCCGAACCGTAGTGCTCCTAAATTTCGCAAGCTGCAAACGAGAACCCCCCAAAACAGGGAAATCTTCAATAAATATCTTTAAAATGGTATCTTATAATCATTGCATTAGACAACAAGAGGAATTATATCAGAGTTGAACAAACCGAGGAGGGGGGGGGGCAGTATCTTTACTCCCTCTCCCGCCTTGTACACCTAAGATTTCTTGATGAAAGCTAGAAATTTGATTTGTTTTTAAAATTGACCGCTGACCACATTTCGTATATACAATCTCATTCATATCAGAAATTTTGCACAAGTAATTAGTGTTTGATAGGCGGGCCTAATAGAATAACCACAACACTTTTGTGGTCATTTCAGAAGCAAATAATAAATGACTAATCTACAATCAAAGACAGATCATTAATAAATCCGGAATTTCACGTCACATCGATTCCCTTTCTGTACGTCCCCTTTATCACTTTTATGGTCAGGGGCGGCACAAAAATATTTTGTATGGGTTTCCAAAACCTCTGGTTTTCCTGCCTCACCTTAAATCGCCCTGTTTATTAACACTTCCATTAAAGAAGTGAATTACCTACTCCTAGGGAATTTCTATTCCTATGCGGACTGTACTGAAAATATTATTTTCTGTGTGTGTAAAATGAGCGTTTTATCTTATGTTATTCACCACGGTTTAGGTTGTCTCCAAGAGACCACACCCCGAGCAAAGTTATCGACTGTATATAAGGAAATCTCTATATAATTCCCGTTAATGAAAAAGAAACCTCACAATATTTTCTTGTGCTGTTATTATCATTTGATATGATAACACCTGTGTTTTAAAAAAAAAATTCTACGTAGTATTACTTCTGTAAACAAAATATCGCCTAACGATAATGTAATATATCAATGATTAGACTTACCAGCTCCGATGGCAATAAACGAAACCGCAATAAATACCACAATCTTCATCTTGGAAAACGATAATATCTCTCCGACTAAACACAAGAATTCGTAATAAAAAGCACAAATCTGAGTAGTTTATGAGCAAATTTGAAGTATATTATCTCTGTCAGCACCGCAAATGATTCCGCAGACGAACGGTCTACGGTGTAAAAAAAGCATACTCTGCCTTTAATTAAAAAAACCCACACTAATATGTAACTGGCTTATGTATATCGTGCATTATACCATATTGATGGCCGTGAAAAGGATGTAACTACCAAGAGAGCATTAATAAGCTCTGAACTAATTTAAACAAGGGGCAATTAAAATGACTAATCAGTGGCGTTCAGCTGGCGTTGCTGACACATGTATATGCTCTCAGAGGTGCCATGGTTTCAACACTTATTGATCTCCGTTAAAAGCTTCTCGTGCTAATGAAGCTAGAAAGTGTGCCATTACTTTCTTGATAAGTTCGAGTACCGGTATCAATGCATAATTTGTGGAAGATAATGCATGAAGTGATCACATCCAAGTTTTCATCAACCTTAAGTTTGTTAAAGAAAATCTAGATTTTTATAATCGAGGCTTTTAAAAGGGCGAGCAAGCCGAGTTCAATGTTTAAATCAATGCAATCAATAGGGTGTAACTCGTTAACAATCTGTTACGATAAAGGCAATGACGGGACTTTCCGGTACACACCAAAAGCCCATTTGAAAGAAAGGGTAGAGAACACTCCCAAAAAGAGAAATTTTATTTTGTCATAGCATCAAAGTGAATTCTGTTAAAACAATCATGGCTTTTATTGACTTTAAAAATAATCAAGTAATTCAAAAGTATTGATGTCGGCTCAGTATCAGGAGAAGTAGCGTCTGTTCAATCCTAAGTGGGTCATTGCTCACTCTCTTGCTTCCCCCCCCCCCCATTCCTGGTAGATCGTATATATTCCAGTGCGGTGTGCTTCGGCGCAGACAGAGGTTGCCGATAGGATATTCTTGCTAAAAAATATCGGAAACCATGGACGGAGAATAGCTAGCACATGTATCATTTGATACTAGTGGGCAATCTGAAGTCATATACAATAAACTTCATCCTTTTTATTTTCCCCTTAAAGGAGAATTAATTAGGACTAGAAAAGTAGCATCACATCAATTCTGCTATTTGCATTTGTGTATGATACGACAAATATTCTTTTGGGCCATCTTCATGAAAAGCTCACAAAACTGGTCGATCGTGCTAAAAAAATACATTTTTTGTTTCATCATTAACATGGTGGTGAGCTCTAAGTAAAAAATAATAATCTCAATTCAATGATGCATGTAATTCGATGTGGTAAGCTATCACAATATGATTATGAATATGCTCCAACGAACTGAGCTAATGCATCCTTTGATACTGAAAGTCCATTTAATTTTCTCATGCCACATGAGTTTGTAATCCTAACGGGCTTGGGACGAATGCGATTTCATTTTCACGATCAATTGCATACTGCAATATTGATAATTTCTTTGAACGAAATCATGTAAGCTGTCACTCAAGAAAAGAAATTTAATGTTGAGTTGATTGTACTTCTTATATATCATTTAAATCCGACCATAAACACAAACACATACAATAATTTATGATCTTTAATAATTATGAGATATTGCAGATATTATTCTGTGTATTTGTTATGAATTATAATAGTAACTGTAATTATCACTTTAACCACATATTATATATTTTGTTCTTATTTCTTCACTATGTATTGAAGCTTCCAACCAACAATAGACATTCCCTTAGTACCACGGAATAAAATGTTTCTTGGATTTAATGAAAGACTCTTAAGGAGCTTTTTGCTTCACTTTGTAATTACGTTTGAAGAAAAAAAACGGTAAACCCCAGATTTTAATCTCGTGCATGTAATCTACGTCAAAGGCCTGTTTTCAACTGATATACCTCTTGCCTATCCATTTTTCTGTTTTGTTTTATGTGGTGAAATCGTTATAAAGTAGGTCCGCTTGTATCTGCCTACTACTATGTTAAAATACTCCAATAATTTATTTTGTCCTTGTTTCCAATTATTTGTTTGGATACCTACTGAGGCCTATACAAAAACAGAGGGACATACCCCCCCCCCCCCGCAGACGGAAATGTACAAGGGATACTCGCGTGTCCTTAGCCATTTACATTTTTAAATTGTTAATATCATTATTATTATTTGTTGTTATCAGGATGAATGTTGTTGTTGTTGTTCTTCTTCTACTTTTCTTCTTCATTTTCTTTTTTTCTTCTTGTTCTCCTTTCTTCTTGTTCTTGTTCTTCTCCTTCTTCTTGTTCTTCTTCTTCTCCTTTCTTGTTCTTGTTCTTCTTGTTTTTCTTCTCCTCTTTCTTCTTCTTCTTCTTCTTCGTCTTATTTTTCTTCATCTTCTTCCTAATTAATATTATTGTGATTATATTATTATTATTATAATTACTTATATTGTCATTTCAGAAAGTTTTTCGAGGGGAGGGGTCTCAAAGAGGGAGGGGGGGTTCTTTTTTTATCTTACCTTCTTGCTCCCGCTCTCTCTCTCTCTTTCTCTCTTTCTTTCTCTCTCTCTAATTTACAAACGGTGGAGCCCATGTTGTTATTCTCATTAAAATGACTTATTGGCCCGAATTCACAAAGGAGGTTTGTCGTAAACCTAGGTTTATTACGTCATATGACGCGTTTGGAAGCGTTTTCTTTTATAAACCTGGTTTGTAAAAACGCGTCGAAACGCGTCATATGACTCACGAAAACCTAGGTTTGTCGACAAACCTCCTTTGTGAATTCGGGCCATTGTGTTTACTTTGTTGTCTGACGAATGAAACTTGAACTTGTTACATAATAATCTCAGGATCATTACCTCCCCCCCCCCCCCCCATCTGGTTAGAAATACACCCCTCTCATCTCATTGAGTTACAATGACTTGACTTCTCTCTCACCCGGACACGTCCATTTTTGTCAACAAATTAATCAATAAACTGGGCAAGCTATTAAATAGTCTGTGTTCCTTTTGTGCCTGTATTGATTTTAAACCTCCCCTACTCCACCTGACGTGACTAAAAATCGATTGTACAGTCACCCCTCTGTGGTCCCTTTCAGAAATGTAATTTGTATCAGTTGCCTTTTTTATGTGAGGTGAAATTGAAAGCAAATGAATTACTTTGTAGAGGAAAGTGTATTTAATAGAAAAAATACCTTGCAAAATATGGACTTATTATAGGATCCATGATTGTATGGTTTTACCAGGCTAGTTGTGTTCATGTTTCCCTGTAGAACTATTTATTTAGAGTACAGATTCGCAGGCCACTTTTATCACTAAGTCACGGGGAGGCGATCTTTATTTGGTGACCATCTATTAAAAGAATGGTAGTAAAAGTACTGTATATATATTATTTTGGAGTGGAAGGAATGTGCGTGTCATGATGTGTACATGTACGTGCGTATGTGAAAGAGAGAGAGAGGGAGAGCAAGAGAGAGAGAGCAAGAGAGAGAAAGAGAGGAGAAGAAGAAGAGAAAGAGAGAAAGAGAGAGAGAGAGAGAGGGGGGGGGAAGAGAATAAGAGAGAGGGAGAGAGAGAGAGACAGTGGCAAATGCCAGATTTTCTGACAGGGGGGGGGGGGGTGGGGGTATAGCTCGCAAGAGCTTTGGCAAGCAAAAAAGAAGAAAAAATGCTACAGGTTGCACAAAATCTTAGCCATATTAGAGGGCATCTTTTCATTGCACATTTTGTGTCTACTTCAGCTATTTCACAATGAGTTTTGCCGGGGGGGGGGGGTGGGGGTAAGGGGCCTCAAAGATTATCGAACCATTGATCACTTGTCTCCAAGATAAGCCGGTACCTTGCAAGTTAGATTTCAAGAATTTAAAAAATAAACCCTTCCCATCTCCTCATATGCTGCACGAATGCCCGCATGAATCATATCGATTTTTCTAAAGTACACACCCTACAATACCTTGTCTATTACCACCTTACAAACCCTATGCCATTTGTTGTTCATGGATACACGCATGCGCAAATACCAACTCGGCACGCGCTGGCATCCAAAACTACAGAGTATCGATTTACCACGATCTCTAGTTAAAAATGTGTTCACCCATCATCCGGTGAATTCGTATAACACGAAACGTTAACTTTCTGCATCATCTCTCTTCAACGAGCTGCCTTTCTATTGTATGTGTCTTTCTATCAATAAATACCATTTTTACCTAGTGGGAAATATTCAGCGAAAGAGAATCGTATCGTCTGCAAGAGAAACTGAAATTTGATGATACAACAACGATTCGACGGGTGACTAACATTTGATGAAAGAACGGGCACTAATACCAATGGCGTCACAAGTGATTCTCCTATGCATTTTAGTGTGCTTTGGCGGTAAGTAGATTGTTTAGATCCAATTAAATATGATGTTACTTGAAAATCTTAATAGTGATCTGATATACCATGATATTTATAGAACAAAACATAATTTGCGTGAAAGGTATTTTGAGGTATTTCGATTTTTTCCAACACGCATCACATAAGGCAAAGTCTATACTATAAAGAAAGACTGAAATATAGGGAAGTTTACTCGATTGATGGAGTTTTATGGAGTTTTATATATCAAACATAATTAGTTAAAGAAGGTGTTGATAACTATATAAAGTCAAGAATACAAATGTTTCGAACTGCGAAGAGAGGATTTGAAAATCAAAGAAAATTACATTGGTGATTCGAAATGGATGCGAAAGAGAAAAGCCTGTGGAAATACATTTTCCATGTAAGTCTTAAGAACATTGCGTAGGCTCACATCTTTGTCTACACTAAAACCGAATTTCGAAGACGATGAAAGATATGAAATTAAATGTTGGCCCGTCCATACCCAAGTTTGTAATGTTTTCCCTTATTACATTATATTTTTAATTGGGAATGTGTCGGTATGCTAAATAGAGACAATAAGGTTACTTTTGTTCTTTTCTCAGTTTTATACTTCATGGTTTCAGTTTACCTACTTGACATTTTATGCAATAGTTTTTAAGCCAGAATTAATTCCTCATGTTTATGTTCAGTATCGTGTCATGACCTAGTCTCATTTGATTTTATCCTTGTGCTTTGTTTTTGTTAGTTGGTTTGTTTATGAAATGATATACATTTTATTTACATTCATGCTATATTTTGCAGGTCTTCTAGGTGCACCAGTTGGTCGGGAAGAGGGACCATTATGGTTACAGTGATTAATTTTGCTTTCCTCTTCCCCGGCAGCCAACTGATGCACTCAGAGGACCTCCAGGAAGATTGTGCATTTATGGTTGACATCCTTTAATGTTTGTTTTACTAATATTTACATTGTTATTTTTGTTTAATTGCCGAATAAATAATGATAATAATAACATATAGAAATATGATAATTGTACAAGTGTATCGTGTAAGAGCATACACTATACAGAAAGGCCTAGATTTATTCATTGAAATGTCCCCAAAAGCTCTTGGAACATTTTTGAGAAATTAGAATCTGATACAAATACACTGTCACTCGAAACACAAGACTGCCACAAGAGTACGACGCCTAGTAATTCTTTCAAGCTTAAACCTATAAGCATTTACATCGGCTTTAGTTATATTCATGCGCCTTATGGAGCTCTCACACTCTGCCGTGTAGGCCTACCGTCCACCTGCCGGGCTGTTAAAAAACAACAGAGTCCAGAACGTTGGGTTTTGAGCGAACTTGTCCCCGGCCGCAAAAAAAAAATCATAAAATTAATCTTTTCACCGTTTCGTTGCCATCTTCTGGCCGTTTCCATACCAGGCCCATACCGGGTCTCGAACGTGTGCACCGGGTTTGTAGCAGCCACCTACCAGTCACTTAGCGTCCCCTCACCGCTCGGAGCGTCCTGTGAGCGAGTCCCCGGACTGCTGACGTCATGACAAGAAAAAGTAAAGCTCATCTGACGAAACCCCTCTATTTATACCCAATAATTAGTGACAAACGGTGGCACACGGTGACAAAAGTAAATTTGTTGGTAATGGCACGTTCATATGACGCTACTGTGAAGGTAAGGACACGTTATGGACCCGTTATAGGACGTTATGGGAACGTCGAGGCGTTAACAGGATGTTACCCATGCGTTAGGGGGGCGGCGCCGTCAGAATCAGGCGGTACCGCTTTGGAAACACCCGTTGGCAGTCCGGTATGAACACTGTAATGAGGACGGTATGAATACGTTATGAAGACGGTGGCACGGTATCAACACGTTCATGACACGTTCACAACCCGCTTACAACCCGTTGCAGACGGTGGATTTGTTTTTGCCCGTTCATCACCGTTCTGTAACGGGTTATGAGCGTGGTGTGAACGTGTTCATACAGTGTGACCGTTTTCATAACGTATTCATACCGTCCTCATACCATTCAACACCGTCCTCTTGCCGCTTACTTGCGGCCGGTGCCAGGCGGCCAAAGTTTTGAACATGCCCAAAACTTTCGCCGGGTCCCACCGGGTGTAAATAAGCGCCAACGCCCTATTAACGTGTTGCCCGCTTTGATAACGAGCCACCGTGTGCCCTCGCCGTTCTCCACCGTCCGCAGCCATTTTCGCGCACGGTGGCACACGGTAGGCCTACACGGCAGAGTGTGAGAGTCACTTTAATAAGGATCTAATCCCAATTGTTCCCAAACTGTAATAGCTTTGGTATTGTTTGTTAATCCGTATATAATTGACCTCTGCTAAATCTTTGATCCGTATTTTATCTCAACTAATCTGCTGTATGAGCTCAAGCAAAGTTGAGATTTAGCTAAACATTACTGGAGGAATAATTCAAGATTCTCTTAAATGGAGGGATTATATACCCATTAATCGTTTTAATTTTCAGCGGAGCCTTTCTTGTACAATAGCATGTTTTCCACAGTGTTTCATCGTGGTAAAAACGTAGTTCTTTTTTAATCAATTTATATTTGTGAAAAAGCGGTAGACTAGAGGTGAATACTGTGGATAAATACGAGAAACAATCAAATTGCGTATATATCTATAGATAAATTAACAAATAAATAAATAAATAAATAGATAAATAAATAGATAAATAAATAAATAAATAAATAGATAAATAAAATAGATAAATAAATAAATAAATAAATAAATTAATTAATAAATAAATAAATACATAAATAAATAGATATATACATAAATAAATGAATAATGAATGAATAAATAAGTAAATAAATAAATGAATAAACCAATAAATAAATAGAATAAGAGAAGTAAACAGCACCGTATTTACAGGTACATCTATTTAAATAATAAAACTGTCTTATACTTGTACAAGACTTTTCCGAAAATATCTTCTTTAATTCAATTAGTGCCTTATCCAAAATGTCGTTGTAATTACTAGAAAATGAAAATCACGAAATATCCAACACAAACACAATCCAGGGTAATTTATGTCTCGGACCTATATGCAGTGAAGGTGCGCAGACTACTATTACGGTTGAGGCTTTTATGGCTATGGACATACGACACGCGAGTATCCCTTGAACATAAGTATAACAATAATAATATTCCGCTTTTAAATAGCGCTTAATACATCTACAATATTTCTAAGCGCTTTACATAATATACTATAACCCCGGTCATTGGATTCAATACTTGCCCACACACACTGTGTGCACCAAGTAAACATTGCATAGCCCCCTTTTAATTTTTCTCTTGAGTCCAACCCCATTTTATATCATAAACCGTGTTTGTTGCCTAAGTCCTAATCGTTCTCTCCGTGGCTAAGCTACCATTCATCTACGCAATATATTCCTCTCATAAATTCCGACGATCCAAGTTCTGAATCATTATGCAGGCTTTAATGACGCAGGCCGTTATTGCAATAAATGTTGATTCTACTAATGGATCGCGATCACACAATGATGATTCAGTCAACTCATGCGGGAAAATCGTCCCATTAACTTGCTTTTTTTAAGAAATCATAATGCGAATTCCACCGTAATCTGCTCCTCTAGTAGTATTCCACTTTCTACATCACGCTGTCGGTAATTCCGTTCTTACTCGATCCTTCCCAACACTGTCTTTCCTTTTCTTCTTTTAATCCTTCCTCCCATAATTCTAAGTCGTCACCTCACTGCTAAACGGACATTGCAGCCATTGACAGTACATGGCATTAGTGTATTTTTTTACAGTGAGCCTACGGTCCATATTTAATTCGACAGCAATGGGCTACCGCTCATATATAACTATGACAGACATGCAAGGTCATTTTTTTCCTTCAATATATAGATACATTCGATGGTAGGAATCTTTTTATGGTGATTATGGTATAGATGTGTTGCCGTAATGATTTTTCATTTATAACGAGATATCATCAATCCGTCAGCTGTGAACTTATTATAACAGTAATAACATTGGTGATATTAATAATAATGCATACTGTTCCTACAAGTCGAATGCAGAGAACCCAATGCTAATCGTTGCAATGCACATCGTGTCATTAGAATAACTAATGGCACATCAAGGATACAATATATTAGAAGTCTGACGTACATGTACTCCCAAGTATGATGTCATACATAGGATGACAACGGCGCCAATTTACAAAGTATCATGAACAAATGGATCGTTTTCTGATTTTCTTTCTTCAAGGAACCGATCTTTTCCAGATAACATGTATGATAGATTTTGCTGCTGCTGCTCAAGAAGTGTACTTTCTCTTTTTTCCCTTGTATATATTAAAGGGACTTGGTAACATTGCTCAGACGAGAGAAAATGGTGCTAAGGTAGTGACTTCTATGCTAGGTGTACAATGAAAGATAATATGAATGTTTGAGCGAAAACCAACCATGATTAATGATGAAAATCGGGAAAAACTGATCGGATCGATTCCTTAATTCTCCCAACTATATTATAACAATTTAATTTTTATTTTTGGTGAATGTAACTTGTCACAAAGCAATGAATTGGCTCTATATAGCATTGCTGACAATGTTGCACGATTTTTAAAAGCCTGTCTTATCTCTTATTTTCATGAAAAAAGGGTGGGAAAATTCGAGAATGGTTGGGAGAATTTTATACTGTTAGAGGGTGTCGCACAGTGGCGCCTTCCAAGAAAACCATAAATATCTTTGTGGTTTGAGAATTTTGTCAGGATTTTATTGCATGTTAGAGGGTTAGTATAATAGTAGGAATATAATAAGTAACATTTCGTACACAAATTATGCATTTTTGTCATCAACCTTTAACAATGTTACCGAGTCAAATTAATATTCAATAGTGATTTTCTTCGTACACTGTTGGTCATTAAGGTGGAATAATTATTTTTACCCCAATTTATGGATTGACTTTGACAATGATTTATTCCTAATAGATCTAGATAATAGTATACATTCTCAGATTGTATTGAATAACAATGTGCGAGTGTTTGTTTTGCGTGACTGCCAAACATGTGTGTGCTACTATGCTAATTAACTAGGGGACCTACGTCCTTAAGTCATAACTGACAGTAATAAGAATTAATGACTCACAAAGGGGCACTAATAGCTGATCGACACGTTTTTGATCCTGAGGCCTCGCGGTAACAAGGCCATTGCTTATAGTCACTGAATCATGATTGTACGCAACGGGGGCTAGGGTACGAGTCCGCTCCCACAAATACAAAAAAGAAAAAGAAAATGCAATATATTATCAATAATTCATTGCATTTCCCCCGTTCCCCAACATGAAATATTCCTCTGTAGGCCCATGCATTATGGTTCAAGGCATGGCAATACAGAGGATTTTTTTTCTATCGGGGATCGGAATAAATCATTGTCAAAATCATTCCAGAAAGTGGGGTAAAAATAATCATTCCACCATTATGACCAACAGTGTATAAATATTGTCGATCTTTTATGTATTTAAATTTGGTGGCCCCTTTTTAAAAGTTCTGCTTTCCCCAAACCATCATTGTGTTCTGTTAAATTTCTGATGTAACTTATTTTGATTGTATGTATATTTTGATGGTTGAATAAATAAATGAATTGAATGGAATTCAATTGGACAGTATAGATAAACCTGAATCGCATATTTGTTGATGAAAGTATGATTATACTCAGGCGCTCCACAACTATTAGTACCATGTGCATTGCATGCATAAATCAAATGCTATCGTACATGCACATTTCGTGGATGCCATAATAGTTTCTGTCACAGTAAATGTTATGAAATATACATCAGGCAGGTAGGGATGATGAAAATAAATGAATTTTGAGATTGCAATAAATGATTGAAATGTACATTGACATTTCAACGCCATTGTCAGACGTGCACTATCACTAATTGCATCACCTCCGGAAAATGACAAAATTATGAATCCTTTGAATGGACTAAATTTGTTCGTTCTTCAATTATTTTGGTACGAAGGCGCCACACGTTTAGTACTTTTAATAAAAAAGAATATTATACCGTTGATATCATTTTTGGCGTGTAATTATCGTAGTAGCACATGGTCTCTTAAAACATTTTTATGGTGAGATTATTAAAATCATGAATAAAAATCGCCTTCTCTTTCGAATGGATTTAAACCATGAGGAATACTTAGTAAAAGCACGGCCAATAATTATTATGATAACAAAACACGTGGCAATATACACACATATGACATATATATATATATATATAGCTCATAAGTCATGAAATTATAGCAAGTTTATTCATCCCAAGGGGTGCTTAAAGCACATACAGAATTTTGAAATTATTATGCGTCCCTGAAAGCATTCGGTCAATTACTTCCTTCTGTTACCTAACTTAGACAATATTTTCTCCAGTTTGTGTAGCCATACTATTACATCAAGTGTGCATGAGTTGATAGAAAATGGGTGAACATACAATTACCTTCATACGAGGTTTTTTGTCTACCCAATATAGTACAGATCATCAGTACATTCACATTGAATCCATTCTTGTTTTTAAGTGGCAGACCGAATTCCATTAGTGATAACTCCATAATATAGACCAGATGCAATCACCGGATTACTTGCAGAGACATTACATAACAATTTAATTATTGAAATCGATGTACTATCACGTCGAAAGTACATTAATCTCGGCACTTCTTTGCTACACGATAATCAATACAACACTGGAGTGTTTCCGTACCACGGGAGAGTAAAGCCACTTTCACACTGGACGTTGTAAAACACTAAACAGCAAACAAAGAAAAAAAAACAAAAAAAAAACAAAAAAAAAAAACACTGCAGCAACATAAACAGGGTCATTTTTAGTCATGTTAATGGACAAACTACCGACGAGACCGACATTGCCAGAAGGGTTAGACTCGACTGTCAGCCCTACAGGACCAACACTTCAGAAAAATATCAAATGATTATAACAAACATGAAAAACAAGGTTGTTAGCCAACGAGAAAGACAAAAGATAGAAAGAAATAAGGCAACTAAGAAAAATGTGGTCTCTTGGGCTGTAGGACTTGTGGACCGTCGGTCTAGTGATACCTCTCAAACAGTGCAAAACCAACATTGTTAGACGGTTTCGAGGGCTGTCGGTCTAAAGGCGGCTTATGGCGTCGTGTGTGAACGAGGCTATTGAGATTGATCTGCTTTAGGCGCCTCTGTAATCATTGATTAAGCGTTGATTGATAATTGAGTCAACATACAGCTGTCCCTTAACTATTCACTTTTAATTCATTCGAATGACGTCTCGACTTAAAGTAGTGCACAGGGAATGGTCGAAAAGGGAGAAAACACTATCATGATAATGATGCTATATCGTCCAATGCTGAATGTTATCGTTATTTTTAAGATTTAATGGAATAACCGGAGAAGATAGGGTTGCTGGCGTAGTCTTTTTATTTTCATTTGTAGGGGGTGGCAGACTAACAAAACTGAACAAAAGTAGTTGACTCCCATTTGCCGAAAAAATAACAGTACTTATCAAACCTTTAAATATCCACTATTAGGTCCATGATTTAAAGGTATTACAAAGTTTTGGTATGGGGTCATGAATTTGGTTCAAATTAACATATTGGAAGCATATGCGTTCCTACAATATTCATTGATCGTTGTCCCGATTGAATTCGAGTCTACAGTTATGAAATTATAAATAATAAACTCTTTATGTTGTATAGCTCCCTCTCAAGGTCAAGATATCAATTTAGCTATGAAACAATGTTTCTGGACTAAAATCGACCGATTAGCTATTCCCGTTTGGCAATTATATATCACAACTACATATTCTGAGATTTTCATGGTCGCAGCTACCATTGTACGGCCGTAGGCGCTATTTGAAATTTATCTAAATTTACCGGGAGCACCGGTACATTTTTATATTCAATTTTTCTCAAAAACAGAAGTGTTTTAGGGGTTATTTTTTTGTGTCCTTATAATACATCCACAGGGGCATCCAAATATTTCAAAATTGTAAAGATTCACTATCCACCCAATTTTCAAAATTTCCCAAAACTTTGTATTACCTTTAACGGAGGTTAATGAAATGCGCTATATTCGGCGCCGGCGGGCATTTACACACAAAACATCAATCCATTAAATCGTAAATGGATAATATAATTTGTCTAATAAGCTGGAGCCACATAAAACATGTTTCCTCAAGAGAAAGTTTTTGACAACACGCTCCCTAAAAAAATATGGGTTGGATAGATATGAGATGGGACATTTGTTAATATAAAGCTTTGATTTTTTTACCTACACGTCGAGAAACCCATGTGGTAAATATTTTACTTTTTTGGTGTGTGCGTGTGCGGGTGGGTGTGCGTGCGTATGTGTTGAGGGTAATGTGTTAGCCAGAATTGAATCTATATCAAAATCTACCGTGTAAAAGATTGTAATAATATCTACATAATTTTTTTTTTAATCACTAACTTTATCACCTTTTGACTTGAACATACAAATGGGGCTCTTGTTTGCTTTGGTTTGTTTCTATTTTCCGTATGAAAATCAAAAACATACATGAATATATACACAGGATATTGTAAACATTCTAAATAAAAGGAAGACAAACAAACAAAACGAAATCGAATAAAACAAACAAACACAAACACGAATGAGTGGCTCTATTTGAGAGGCATATTTGTTCTAGAATTTGTCGAATTAAATCTCTATTTCAGTGTTCTTTAATTCTTCAAATCAATCTATCCGCAGGTGTATACGGAACGCAAGACGAATACCGGCTCTTAAACGACATGTTTGCCAACTATAGCAACATCATTAGACCAGTAGAGAGATCAGGAGACCCCATTGACGTGTTAATCGGAGCAGCCATACAACAAATCATTGATATGGTAAGGATTAGTGGCAAGGGACTAGTGGCATAACCAGAAATTCATTAGGGTGGGGGTTCACAGTCATCTAGACATGTCTGTGTGTCGTAGACCCACTGCGAGTTAAATCGATTGATTTTATCGTTGAGGGTGTATCACGTCTCCAACCTACACGGGTTACGCCTTCGACAAAGAGGGGTTTGGGCTGGATATGTTATACTATCCACTTAAAACGGGAGCTGTTTTCAATTTTCCAAACAAATTCCAGACCTTTTTTTAAACCTTTGAGGCACTTTTAAAACAAGTTCTTATGACCTATTATTTTTCAATGATTTGGCCATACCCTCTTTACATTAAGTGTTAACAAATTTTTCTGGGCAGTTTATAGATATATATATATATATTATTTATTTTTTTGGGGGGAGGAGGGGTGTCGACTGGAAAGGTACATGGGTCGCCTAGGATTTATTGCAATGACAACGACAACAACAACACTTGATATGAACTCCTGCATACAGCAATGTACAAATAATATTTGTCTTTTTTTCATGTTTAGGACGAGAAAAATCAAGTCATCACGCTCAATTTATGGATGCGACTGGTAAGTGAATTCAAGATTAACTTTACATAAAGAAAATGAAGAAGAAGAAGAAGTAGAAGAAGAAGAAGAAGAAGAAGAAGAAGAAGAGAAAGAAGAAGACGACGAAGAAAAAGAAAAACAAGAAGAACAAGAAGAACAAGAAGACGAAAAAATAGAAGAAGAAAAAGAAGAAGAAAATAAGAGGAGGAAGAAGAGGAAGAAAAATATTCTCAGTGAAACGACCAATAATAACTTTTTAGTCTGTGTTTCATCTCCTCTCCTTCACCAGTTTATCATTTGAGTTGAGTTAGTATATAACAAAAAGTATCGTTCCTGACCTCATGCTATGTAATAATGCTTTTTCTTTTAACACATGAAGTTCAAAATATTTCCAAACATATTTTCTTTGTTAACATAATGATTTCGATCACTCTGATCACTAGTATTATTATGAAATCTGCAGAAACTGATATCCAAAGTATTTGGCTCTTAGAACATATAAATTAATAAGCTTAACAAAATATTTTGTATTCATACAGCAATGGACGGACAGTAACTTAAAATGGAATCCAGCTGACTACGGGGATACTACAGTCCTTATTGTACCCATAGGAACAATATGGAGACCAGACATTGTTCTATTTACAAAGTAAGCATGATCTCATATCGTTTTACATTCATATTTAAAGGGAGAGTTAAGCCCTCATCACACCAAACTAGTTCTCACTACGTTCTGGAATTGTGCTAGAAAATTGTAAAACGGGTTGTGGTCGGGGCAGAATGTGTAAATAATGTCTATGATACGATCCTAGTTTATTCATAAACAGTCCTTAATACGTCCGCAGGCTCGTCTGTACTCCGTCCACAGTCAGTTTATATCAAGTTCAGTTGGGGTAAATTCGCCATTTCCAGGCAGTCCAAGCCAGTCCGTAGTCAGTTTTAACCAGTTATTAGTTCTACCTCCTTCAAAATACGTCCAAACCCATTCTAACTAGTTCGCAACTTGTTCTAACTAGTTTATAACCCAACGCACCACGTTTAGAGACAGTTGAACTCGTCCTCATCTCGTTTTTAGTGCGTTCGAACGCGCTCCTAGAGCGTGTGCAATAACACAAGTAATACTTTTTTAAGAAAAAGAAAAAAACTTGTCCAAATGATGTCGGACATCCTTTCTTGATAGTGTATTATGTTCGTCCTCTTTAAACTCTGTCTTACAAAACGTTTTCAGACTGCGTCTGCCAGCTTTGAACGTTATTTAGCTAGTAATCTTTTATCAATGTGTTTAAAATTTACTGACAATGCTGACTGGGTCCTTCGTAACTACTTTATGATTTGTTTTTGCTTTGACAGTGCTGACAGCAGCTTTAACGGAATGATGATGACCAGTGCCTCCATCTCTCACGATGGGATCGTCCGGTGGAACGCTCCGGCCATCTACCAGAGCACATGTAAAATAG
The DNA here is from genome assembly GCA_035222895.1 of Strongylocentrotus droebachiensis. Lineage (NCBI taxonomy): Eukaryota > Metazoa > Echinodermata > Echinoidea > Camarodonta > Strongylocentrotidae > Strongylocentrotus > Strongylocentrotus droebachiensis. The sequence goes on from JAVYIG010009010.1 coordinate 45,958, forward strand.
ACATCACCTACTTCCCTTTTGATGAGCAGCACTGCAGCCTAAGATTCGGGTCTTGGGCCTACCACGGGTTCCAGATCGACCTCAAGAACAGGACCACGAGCGGCGACATTTCCGCCTATATCGACAACGGCGAGTGGACTCTCGTGGGCATGCCTGTTAAAAGGAACCTGTTCTTCTACGGTTGCTGCCCAGAGCCTTATCCCGATGTTGAATTCACCGTCATCATCCGCAGGAGGGCTCTCTTTTATTTCATCAACCTCCTCGGGCCTTGCGTTCTGATTTCGTTGATCACCGTTTTAGATTTCTTTATGCCGGCCGACGCGGGGGAAAAAGTCACGCTGGGGATCACCATTCTCCTGGCGCTCACTGTGTTCTTGTTGCTCGTTGCAGAGACGATGCCCCCCACATCGGAAGTTGTCCCATTGATAGGTAAGCGAAGAAAATACGGATGTGTAGTCTAGGTGGCCGATGGCCCATTAAACAAAGACACTGTGTCTCATAAATCTTATGGCCATTAGCTCGTAGACCTTTGTCATTAATTTCCGACTAGTTTTGGGGAAGTTCCGAGACTGAATTTGTCGGTCCCTTTGACCTTCGCTCTCGGAGACCTTTGAAGAGATGAACCTTCGGTCAACTGGGAACCTTGCGAAGTTGATTAATAATGAATCATATAATGACTTACCAAAGGCCTTTCGTAATCAATCTGAAGCAGCAAGATACCCAGAACAACACATGGTAAAAGATGTCTTCCGGACAATTTGGGGGTAATTAGCTTATATTAGGTAGCACGTCGTTCTTCCTACATTAATTTAAGATCAGAGGGTAGACATTATGAAAGTAGAAGGAAATGAATTATAATTTAAATGAAAGTTAAATACGGTATTTAAAAAAAGAATTTAACTCATGGACGAACTGGTCCTAATCAAGTAAATGTTTGGATTGTGTTTGGTACATCAACGCTCACTAATTTTAAACTCTTCTTATTTCGTTGTTTCATTTGCAGCTCAATATTACGCCTGTACCATCGTTCTGGTTTCCCTCTCTACTGTGATGACAGTCTATGTCCTGAGTCTCCATTACCGACTACCTGGAACCAATCGCGTGCCACGAGGCATGAAGAAGTTCGCCTTCAGTTTCCTAGCCCGAATCATGTGCATGGGAAGCTTCCTCGTCAACATGGGGGACGACGATGACGAGAACGAGATATCGCAGAACAAGTCCCACGCCGGCGTCTACGAGAACACCTTTCTCAGCCATCAGAACGGGATCGCCATCATGGACGACTCGGAGAAGAAATCGTCGGAGGAATCGTCCGTGGTCTCCAAGAGGTTCGAATCGATGACCCACGACATCATGACGAACCTGAAGTACATCGTCAAGAAGAAGAAGGATGAGGACGCGGAGGATGACATCATGACGGAGTGGAAGTACGTCGCCGTCGTGTTCGATCGCCTCTTCATGTGGGTGTTCCTTCTTGCGACCACCATCTGCACCCTTGCCATCATCTGTCAGCCAAAACCATTTACAGGACCCAACGACTTCTAGGATCACTGAACTATCCGATTCTGAATAGGGACTGATCACAATACGAACTGAGATTGGCATATAAGTCACATTGTATTTTCAAAGACAATCAGGTCGATTTTCGCTAGCTTAAGGCCCGTTGCGCGCGAGGCGTCATTTCAGTAGTCTGCAATACCACTTTCTCATGGGGAACTGAGACTACGCTGACGCAGTAAGCCAGTAAATTGACGCCTCATGTGAAACGGACTTTAGCTTTCGCTGATCCCATATCGATGCAGCTGTACGATCAAGTGCTATTCTCCATGTTATGAATGGTTTAACAAGTCTGACCATGATGACAAAATAATTGAGAACCTAAACCAGTGTCAAATTCATCATCATCAATAGTGATCTGTCAGTTTATGACAGGTTCAGTGAACCATTCAAAATTCTATATCAAGTGTCTCTCCAAGTTCCTCGGTCTTGAGCCAACCGTTTCATTGTTTCATAGCCCGTTGCTCCATTGTTTCAAATTATCATATTAATAACAACTATGGTACTCCAAAATATAGATTCAGCTAGGAACGTAAACTCGTGTAAATATACGCAATGTTCGTGTATGTAACTAATTTGTATTTTTCCAGCCAAGGACATTTACCTCATATTGGAAGTGAAGTACATTTCCAGCAGGTATACGCATTTCCCTTACTATGGGACAAAATAAAAGGTAAGCATGAAAGCTGAATACACACTACGTACATCTATTATCGTGATGAATTCGAAGTTTCTATATGTTAAAATGAACATGATGGTTTACATTTTTTTCAAATACGTACCTACCTACACTCCTCATGTTTTAAGAATGTTATCTCTCAAATGAATACGACTAGGTAGTCAGAAAAAGATGAAACAAGATAGTTGAAAGATACGAGCATGACATTTTTTTTGTAATTGATTGATTTTCATTGTGTTGTATTCCGTTTACACTTAAACAAAAATTTAATTGATCTGTATTTGATATGTATTTCTATACAAATGTATGTATATACTTATAATAGTCATGCAACTCACTGATTAAAAAAAATGATCGCAAAGACGTAACAAAAAATAATTGAGAGCAATATCAATCCCCAAACGTATTGCCATAATAAATACAGTTCAGAAAACGTTATTTGCCAATGCAATATTCATACATTTCATATGTTGATGGATGAGGCGATTGAAAATGCCTTATATTGAATTTTGACAGTCTCTGCGAATCTGTTCGAAGAATTATATCGTGTATATCTTATTATTTTGTTGCGTTTGAGTTCTGTGTAGCAAAATAAGAGAGAAACCTAGGGAAAATTTCAATAACTATTGCATATTCCATTGAAATGCAGTTACGTATTAAATGCATCTTTGCAATATTTACACATTTCAAAAGGTGCTGGACAATGATATTTTTTTTAACTCAGGTTGATGTTTGCGACTGTTTTCGAAGAATGTTGTGCTCTAGTTCTGTTTAGCTCAATTTGAAAAGCGTAGCAAATAACATCTGCTGTGAAGCCAAGACAGTTCTGAGCTAATGACTGTAACCAATCATATTTTGTACAGATAGATATTTTAGTTGAAAAGTTTATGCCTTAGAATTTTTGTTTTACATAAGAAAGTAGTAAGCAGAGTTGTGACATATTGATGGTGAAAAGTATACACAATTATGTAGTAAATGTTTTAACAACGTGTTATTTGACTTAACACACTTTACTGCCTACTATATGACATCACTGAAGGTCATAGATTTTGAACATTTTATACGAATACACTGAATTTGGACACACCTATTAATACACATTGTATTTCAATACGTTATTGTTTCAGTGGTTTATAAAATTCTCTCGTTTTTAGACACTGCGATCATTATTACTTGCTGAGAGGCAGGAGATAAATGCATTATGATTTTGCTTAGAATGATGGCCCTTTTGGCTATCAGCAGAATTATCATTTTTTGTAGTTGTACATTGTTGATAAAATTATGCATTGTATTTCAAGGTGGCTGCAATGAATTGAAACCGTAATAGGCCTTGTACTGGACGATTACTATCAAAAGTATTAGTTTATCCATTATCTGTGTGTATAGTGTGTTATCATGAATTTTTTCCTCGATATGAACATCATTGCTAGACTGTGTTATAAAACATAGGTGCAAATTGACATGCTAATTTGATTATCCAACATTTATACGTTGTGTTAAATAATACCCATTACATTTTATAGATTAAAAAGTTGATATATATTCATGAAAGTCGTCCAAAATTAAGAAAATAAAAAAAAGGATAGAATGTGAGATTATTAGTGATAGTGTCGGAAAATATTTTGTTTAAGAAAAAGCCAAAGCGGGAAAAGGTAATATGGAGAACAATTACTGACAGAAAGAGAGAGAGAGAGAGAGAGAGAGAAGGGACAGGATGATGGGGGGGGGGGGGGGGGTCGCATGTTATATTGAGGGGAAGTAAGCACGCAAGAGGGTGAAAATTAAAGAGATAAAGAGAACATAGGGGATAGAGAGATACACAGGGAAAGAAGGAATCGCTGATTGGGAGAAAAAAACAAAATACAAACCTATGGGGCAGGAAGAAAGGGATAACAATATTGTAAAAGAGAGATGGTATGACTTTAACAAAATGGGACAAAATAATGTATACAAATCAAGTGGGATAATTGATCATATACCTAGATGATAATATAGGCATGTTATTCAAAACGTATCATTTGGTTTATATCTACCAAAAATTAGAACTTGGTCTGCAGCATATTGTCCTGTGATTTATTTTGGCCACACTAAAACCAAAACAAGACAACAAAACCCTCCAAAAACCCGACAACCAACAACAACAAAACAATAATTAGATGTCCATGTCCGAGTGCTGTTTTATCACTCCCTTGTATTAAAGTTTCACGCCCGTATACGCACACGCCAGATGGTGATTGTGTCCGTGAGCTTAAATCAATCTTCATAAAACGATTTATTATTCTGCTAATGAAGCTAAATTGTACAGAGCTTTTTAGAAGATTTTAATCATTAAGTCCTTCTTAATTATCAGAGGTTATAGGCCACACCCAGTGGAGGTTGTCGATAAAGTCCTGCTGTCAAATACGACCTTCAGTAAACGAAGGTAAAGTACAGGGACCCATATTTAAGTAATTAACGTATTGTTTTAGTTTCCATTGTCTTGTTTAGCGCACCTTTTTCTTTTATGTTAGGTAATTCATGGATAGTTAATATGCTTGTAGTATAATAATAAGCGACTATATCTTTGTTTCAAACTAGGCGAGTTTAATTAACTGCGGATGGTCTTTTCTTTTAATTAAAAAAGAATTATACTTCGCGATCATGAAATACGTCCTTCATCTATCGCTAGGACAGAACAAATATGATTCTATCTAGTTTTAATGGGCTATTGAAAATGAAGTTGATGATCGGTTTTGCCCAAACCTCTGAAATAGATTCATGACATTTCATATGCTGACCATGGCATGTGCGTCTATGTGATAATAATAATATATAATAATATGGTTATTTATATAGCGCCGGTATCCGCCAGGTTCTGACGCTCATGGTGCTTTATACATACCCCCTGCCTCTCTCTTCTTCTCACTCCCTCCCTCTCTACCTCTTCCCTTTTCTTTTTCTCATTCTCTTTCCTTTCCGTCTCTATCTCTGTTTTCTATTTCTCTTTGTTTATTATCATTCCTTTCTCCGTTCCTTTTCACCTGGTCTTTTTCTTTACTATGTAATTATCTCTCCCTCTTTCCTCAAACCTCCCCTCTCTCTCTCTCTCTCTCTCTCTCTCTCTCCCTCCCTCTCTTTCTCTTCTTCTTCTTCTTCCTACCTCCCCCTCTCCCTATATCAAGTTCGTGGAAAAAGAAAACCACTAGTCCCGATTGCCTGATTAAAATAAAGTCAACGAGAAAAAGAAAGAAAAATAGATGGCTTTGAAGTATTCAAATTACTTTCAGAACTATAATGTGATAAGATCATTTACACAGAATTCTCTCTGGCTATAACGTACCTATGCATTTTGAACGTAACACGCATAACTATAAAAAAAAACACCCATATCGATATAGCTACGTAAAACGCCAAATGAAATATGCTGAACAATAAACGTCATTAACATAAACTGAATTGATACTCGAAACAATGAAACATGATAAGCTAAATATTCTTTGTCAGTGATATCATGTTTTATTGAGGTGTATTATACACGGCAATTATTACAAATTAAGTACAATGATTTATTTAAGAAATGTAACATATCTCCTTCGATACTTAGAATAGCATATTTAAAGTACAAGCGGATATATAAACTGAAATGAATGCAGTTATTTACAAAAACAATTATTGTACGATTACTTGTTCTCTCATTGCTATATAATTCTGGTATCACTTATATGCATATATCACCAGATATTAAACGAATCACGCTATATACAACAATAAATATTAATTAACAAACTTTTCTTTGTAGTGAGTTAGCTCCTTTCTAGACGATTACCCGAAGACTTTAATAATCGAATCATATCAACATAAAATAAACCTAACTTTATTCAGTTATTCACTCCGATGAAATCAATATGAATCGAAACTTCAAAATTTGTTTCAAAACGGCAGTCAAATCCGTTCTACGGCCAAGTCTTAATGGCGTATTCAGTACAGGGTGAAGCCGACAAAGCCCCCTCCATTAGAAGCCCCTTAAAATTATACAACTCCTGTATACCTTAAATATACATTTCATAAATATGATGTGCCCCTATATGTGTCGCATGCGGCAATAATATAAATCAGAATGTGCCTGAATACTGAATTTTCTTATTTTTTGTCCAAGATTTGTGACTAGAACATATAACAAAAACATCTAACAGTATGAATATATTTTCTTTATCAAAATTTAGGGCTTGTGCCACCCCCACCCGGCAGAAAATGCTGGATACGCCAGTGACGCCATTTTGGGTTCTTAGCCTACAATTGTTCTTGCGATGCTGGGCTTGACATGATAGAGAGAATGCTGAATAAACCCACAGCCAAGGCTGTCATCATAAGGAAGAGTAGAACGCGATCGAGAATGAGGCACATATCTATCCATTGCTGCTGGATGGCCGACAGTGCCTCTTTCTTCCGAGAAATGTTCACCAGTCTCCGGATGTAGTTGCCAATGCGCATGATCGATGATCCCATGCTGTCATCGTTAGTCTGTTGGACAAAAGCAAAACAAAAACATTAAAATATATACAAACAAAGGCATAACATTACTATAAAAACATAAATTGAATAAAAATCTTGACATGCCATTATCCTCGAAAATCACCAGATATCAAATGAATTACGCTATGTGACACCTAAACTCATTTTTTTTGCGGAAACCGTGTTGGCACACATTTAATGTATGAGGATCTTCTCTATATCTTGCGCGATCCTTTTCAATTTTTTACTTTAAAATTTAAAATATTGAATGGTCGTAAAACTACTTATTGTTAGCGACAATTTCTTCTGACTAGTATAAAATGATAAGGAACTATTTGATGTGACTTTGGTGTTTGTTAAAACAAGGATATTAGTTTCCGCGAACTTAAAGTGATAGTTGAGTTCTGTTTTCTGACCGCAAATGCCTTCAAATTGCATGGTTATTGCTCTTATAGTGCCCTTTTTAGAACCTAAAACTGCTATAAAGGTAATTTTAGACCCCAAAATGTGTGAAATTTAGCCAATACGATCATACCAATTCAGCTCCTTTAAAAAAAAACATGGTGACCGTTAATTAATTATTTAATTAAAAATAACAATACATGAGCCGGCTTATTGTGGGTAATAAGAGCAAATCGAAAATGCCAACTAAAAAGCCAACATCGGCAATGGATGAAATACGACGTAAAAGGCGTTATTTCGTTTTTTGTCGACGGTTTTTTCAAATTTTTCAAAATATCTAATATTTGGGGTGGTACACAAGTATTAGAAATCATTATATTACAGCCGTCTCTGAACCGATTTTGATCAAACAAAGATGATTTTGTCATTTAAATATTATGTTCTTTTAAATTTGACACTAAGTTTTTCATTATCTCACAAAAATATTATTTTGTGTAGCGCCCTCTGCAACAGAACTCAACTATCCCTTTAAAGAAACAACTGCGCATTATAAAACCTTCCTTATCGATTTGACGGTAATTTGCTTGTCCATATCATTTTATGTAGATTTTATGTAAAACGAAATTTGAAATTGAGTTATATGAACCTTTAGAGAGTTCAAATGGCATTGTAATGACTTACCTCACTGCCGTAGTCGGAGTCCTGGCTTGATTGTTTCTCCTTGGGTTGCGACTTGGTAACGTCTTCGGGGTTCATATCGAGCTTATGGAGTAGACTCTCCCCGATCGCCCGCGATTCCATGGACGTCTTACGATTGTCGAACTCGAAAGGATCACTTGCTTTGAATTCATGGGCGCCGTAATCGTTGACCTCGAGAGCGGCATCATCATTAGCGGTGTACTCGTGGTGCCAGCCCTTCAGGCGAAGGAGCTTAGCGGCTTTGTCGAGGATCAGCCAGCGGGCCCAGGCAGGCGGAGGGTAGGGGAGGTGGAGGTGGTAGAGGCGGAGGATGATCACGGACATGGCAGTCTCGATCGACATAATGACGATGATTGTTGAGAAAAGCTTGCCTGCATAGAGCGAAATGAATAAAGAAAGGTTAAAGTAGAGTAGTTATATATATTAACTTCGACAAATATTATGTCGACAAAATCTATTTATCTACATGTAAATGATGTATATTCATGATCTTGTTTTGGTATGACAGAGACAATTCCTTGAAAGATGATGGTAATAATGATAAAAATAACAACCAATTAAATTTTCATCAGGATATCTTAAATGTTTAGGAATTAGACATTTACCAGCTAACTTCAATTTGCCGTTACATGTAGTCTGAGGAAGATGTCTAAACGATAGATATAGCAACTGTCACAGGTAATTATGCCTTCTTAATGCATCATAGAACTAAATTCCTAATGATGATAATAATAATTGCATTCCTGTACAGTTGTATAGGGCATATGACGTCATCGAATTTCTGAATTTCTGAAATACCTACATGACAATTAATACAATTCGAATCACAAAAATATCGTAGGTTCAGTGTCTGAATCAGACACGAAGACGTAACTCCATATTTTTCAAAATTGAGTATTTGATATCAAGATGTTCAGAAAATGTGGGCTTTCCAGGAAACACAAAGACTTATCTCCACCACTTTTTCTCAAAATGGCCGAAAGGGAGTTACGTCTTTGTGTCACTGACCCCTCGATATGCTTCAAATACTTACCGAGGTACGAAATCGACTCCGATGTCGGGGGTAGGAGCTGTGCCCCGAGGAGGAGGAAGAAGACGATCGAAAGCAAACTGGTGATGTTGAGGCCCACTTTCTCGCCGGAGTCCGGAGGGAGGTAGAAACTCAACAGCGAAACGAAAGACATGAAGACGGTGGGAAAGATGAGGTTAAAGACGTAGAAGAGCGATTTGCGTTTGAGGTTGATGAAGTAGGTGACGTCAGAGTAGGGGATGGGGCAACAGCCGTACTTGATGAGGTTCTCCTCCACCGGCATCCCGAGCAGACGCCACTGGCCGTTGGGGCTCAGTTGGGAGAAGTCACCCGAGTCTGTCAAAATAATAATTGATTCATTTAAAAGAACGCATAACATAACCACGTATTTGTCTGACATCTAAAAAGCACAAGACAGTATGATTGCGTTTCTATTAAAACACAATTTTGTTTAACCTTCTCTTTTTAAAAGATATTTTGTGCACTATATTTGGTCTCAGAGAAGAATGGAATAGACGTGGGGAGGGGGTAGTAGGAGAAGTATAAATAAATATATCTTTTGAGAGAAAAAAAGACTGATGGAGAGAGGGGAACATGGGGGGGGGGGGCATTGAAGGAAAAAATGGATGGAAAAAATGAAGAAAAAGAAGGGAGGGAAAAAAAAGGGTGGGGGTAACAATATTATGGTCATGGCCATGCCACAAGATCATCTTATCACAGATATATTCTATATCGAATATCGAACCTGTTTAGAGCCAGAAGGATGTCGCAAAACTTAACAGTAATCATGATAATAATGTATTACGTAGCTCTCATAAAGGTCCTATACTTTTTTCACTTGTTGATCTACTTCTCCTTTTTCCCTTTCTATTTACCTGCTCTCTTTTTCATGATGACTTCGTTGCCAAGATAAGCCCAAGGACCGAATTTGAGTTTACAGCTGTGCTGATCGAATGGAAAGTAGGTGACGCTTAGACTGCAGGAGCTCTTGAAGATTGCAGGGGCTTGCCAGAAGACGGTCCCGTTGGAGAAGACCTTGGCGTTCGTCAGCATGACGTCATTCCCCAGCTCCTTATCGACGTCCGCGCTGAAAGTATGGGGAGGGGGGTAATGTAGGGGAAGTGGAATAGAGATATGAAGTGGAGTAAGTACGAAAAGACAATAGAGGGGGGGGGGGGTAAGGAAGAGGATGATAGAGACAGAGAGAGAGAGAGAGAGAGATATATAGAGAGAGAGAGAGAGAGAGAGAGAGAGAGGGGGGAGGGGGGGGGGGAGGGGACAAGAGGATAGAGAGAATAATAATAAGAAGAATATAAAGATGATGATGAGGGAGATGAATAATAAGATAGAAGGAGATGAATAATTAAAGAGAAGAAGAATAAGAAAAAGAGAGAGAGAGAGCGAGAGAGAGAGAGATAGAGCGGGTCGATACAGTTAGAATGACAAAGAAAGAGGGAGAGAGAGAGAGAGAGATTGAATTGAATTGATATCTTTATAAATACACAGTTAAAAAAAAGCCCAAACAGTTACAAGACTGATTTCCATTGGGGCCGTGTGAAACAATGTAAATACATCGAATTAACAACAAAAAATGATAATGGTACATCAAATGACATATTTAAAACAAACAAGAAATAATCAAGATAAATATCTAAAAAAATAACGATAGAATAGTACTGCCGAAAAATTATATTTATATGAATAACAATAAACAATAACCATGAGTGTCCAGAGAGAGAGAGAGAGAGAGAGAGAAAGAGGAGAAATGAGAATAACAAGAAGAAAACAAAAAACAGATAGGGGAGGGGAAGGGTGCAATTAAATTGCAGGTGCAGTATCTTATACTTTCACTCGATCAACACAAGTACAACAATAGAATAATTTATAATCATGTCGTATATTAAGAATATGAGTTATATAATCAACACATCAGATTAAGTAGTTTACACCAATGTCAGTGACTTTAAGTTCAGCGACACGGTCATTATTTACCTCTCATAGAGCACTGTATCGGGAATCCAGATCATTGTGGTAGGGATATAAACCGCGGTAATGTTGTCAAAATCCTTAGGATCCCAAGTAAGATATTCATCTATCCAGCTCTGTAAACATTAAAATAAAGTAAATTATGTAATAATAAACACGACAACAATACGTGACGATGATATATTATATTACCTACACTGAGGTCAACCAATTGCTTCATAGACGTGCAGATACGCAGACATACATGAATGGGACCATGGTTTGAGAGCTGATGTCCTTTGCTGGAATAAACTTCCAACATTTTAATTATTGCTACTGGCTACATCAGTGAAAATTTATTTATCTAATTAGATAAGAATAAACAATATTTGTCTTATTAGGTAAGATTGAAAAGTACAGATAGGCCACTTCACTGTGATCAGAAAATAAGCGATGGTTTCTCGACTGAAATGTAAAAATTCCCGGGGGGGGGGGGGGAGGGGCTGTTGTTATCATGATATGAACAAAACAACATATTTTTTTTTTCTTCAATAGAATAACACAGAGATTTAAAAAAAAAAGAACGAAAGGTATACCTGTTCAAGCCACATCGCTGTGATTAGGATCTGGTTCCGTTCATCCTGTTCAAGTCGGAAAGGGGCAGAGACAGACAGACAGACAGAGAGAGAGAGAGAGAGAGAGAGAGAGAAAGAGAGAGAGAGAGAGAGAGAAAAAAGGTCCATTTATATAGCGCATCTACTAAATGAATATACTTTACTGTGCTTAATACAACAAGTATCACATTTTTACCACGGCTGTAGGTGGGCCGCTTTAACTGGGCGCTAAAACATTCAAGTAATTTCTTCCTACCGGGTACCCGTTTACTTCACCAAGGAGGAGAGTGGCAACATGTAGATTAATGTCTTGCCGAAGGACATTAGTGCCACGGCGAGACTCGAACCGCGAACCATGTGATCCATAGTCCGGTGACGTAACATTCAACGGTGTCGTATTCTAAGAATACGACACAGTTGAATATTGAAAAGTATTCTTTAGAGTTGCCTATTTCATAATGATAACAACAGACAAAACATCATTCTTCCCCCCAAGGCGTCACGTTTTCTTGCCATGACCCGGCCTAAAGTCATTTGGCAAGACATTAACTACATTTGTCACTCTCCACGCAGGGGATGGGAAATGATACCCCAGGACGAAGAAACTAAATGCTTGTGCGCCTTATAAATGGTACCTCGGCTGAAGTTAGGGTAATAATAGTTTGATTCACATTCACTCATCAATTACTTGGCAAATTTACAACACCCCAAAATTTGTTAGGGTTTCAAATTTAAAAAACAAACATGTGTCTCTGAACGATGCCTAGCTACTTCCAGAATTATCGTGTTTGTTAATGCCAGATCTGGTTTAAACTGATAAAACTACTAAATTGATTGAATGAAATAAAGTGTGCAGTTATCGTACCATTTGAAGAAGTCTCGACAATCTCATGTGATAATAGACGTAGACGATGGTCGATTCGTTGAAGACTGGGCGCACGTAACGGCTGTATTGAGAGAGAAGGTTTCCGATGAGACGGTTTTCCGTGTTCGAAGACGGCCTCATCGTCGTTGAGTTCGACATCGTCATCATCATCTCGGCGTCGCTCACTTTTGCACCAAACAAAAACAAATAATCGATACGATTGTTATGGAATAGATCATACCGTGTTTTGTAACAGTAGAAAGTCCAGGGTTTTGTGAAAGAGCGTATTAGAAGAGCGATTCTATCACTTGGAAATATGTCAGTACTTGCAAATGGGAATGTAGAACATATAGAGAGTATATGAAATTTAGATTCACAACTTTTGTATAATAATGATATCAAATTCGTTGAGAATGTGATATCATTAAGACAGTTGACAGTTACAAGAATATATCATGAGTTGATTAAAACAAAAATCGAATAATCTAGAGCGGAGGAATTTTGGCGTAATACTTTAGGAATTGAATGAATACCTGCATGGTCAGATGTTTGGATATCTAATTTATAAGGTATAAAAGACAGTTTACTGATCAATTTCAATTTCAAATTCATGTACAGTGTTTTGTTTAAATGGAAAGTAAATGCCACTGAGCAATGTTATTATTGTAATCAATCAGGTGATTGTATGCATATGTTCTTTTCTTGTAACGAAGTGATGAAGTTTTGGAGAGAAGTTGAAAAGAATATAAAGAAACATTTCATGTCTCATCATCAAACCATGTCATCTATTGTTTAGTATTGAATTGAATTCAAAGATAAAACGATGTTGATATAATTTTTGATTATGCACTTTTTACTATTTACAAAAGCTTTATTGGAAAGGAATTTAAAAAGATAAGAAAAAACAGAGACTTCTTCATATTCTGTTTTACCTGTTAAATTATCGTTTACAGATAGAAGAAAATATTATAAAACCATGTATATATATCCCTCCAGAAATAGAGGCAAATGCTAAAAATGTGACGATGTTTATATTATATCGAGGAAATAAAGAAGACCAGAAAAGGTTATTCCCCCCCCCCTCCCCCCCCCAAAAAAAAAAATGAAAAGAAGAACTATGGGAAATATATTTTGGCAATGTTATGTATAAATTCATACATTTTGTTGGAAAACTACAATATTGTCATAACAATTGGAAAATGCACAAAATATTTGTGTATACATGTTTTCATTCAAATGCAATTTAAAAGTAGATCTATCTGGTACTGGATTTGGGCACATGTTTTATTTGTAACCGTATCAGAAGTACCAATTTGTAGAACAATTGTACCTAACAATTCCTAGTTTCTTGGCTCAATTTCTCAAGTTTTTACAGATATCGTGACGTAAAATGAATATGTCTACAGCGGAGGGCGAACACAGTATAATCTGCTTTGAATAATGTTTTTATCACAGAAACCCAACTCTTAAAGATAAAGTTGAGTTCTGGTCATAAGATTGCATTGTGAAAGAAAATGTGTGGAATGGATAAAAAAATGTTGATCATGTAGCATGTAAGTATTGGTGTGTACTGCAAGGTTCTGGAGTCATCAAAATCACAATAAATTTAGCCCAGTCTTGGTAAAGTAACAAGCACTGTACACAGAAAGATCAATATGGGACTACACAAATGGTGTCGGGGTATACTATTTAAACCTTGATTTCCTTATCTTTCTATGCTCATTACTCAGCCAGTATACATTTTCTACCAAAATTGTTTGGTAAATGACATTAATTTGTAACCTTAAACATTCAGTGCAAGTTTCGTTTGATTATGTGAGAATTCGTTTTCTTTTTTTTAATACCAGAACTCAAGTTTATCTTTAGGATGTTAATTATTGGAAATGAGGATGATCACTTTCCTGTTAAGAATATAAGTTTAAAGCATCTTATGTTGTTGATAATCATTAAATAAAAACATGTCATATTGCAATACTCCAATCTGATCACAGGTCAAAAAATACAAGGGCGACAACAACAGTAGCCAAACGCATTTAAAACTCACCCTTTATTGTACAAACGAAGATGATCGCCGCTGCCAAAAGAACACATCTTAATCTAAAGATGTCCATCCTTTTCTTCTCCTTCTAAATCACCTTCATTTAACGTTATTTCTTCAATAAAACGGTTATCTGCAACGCGTTTAGTGGCCTAGCTTAGCTTGAAAAATGTGGATATCACAAACGCTTGTTCGTGGCGCGTTGAATAAATTCGTGTGGCGCAAGAAACCACGGCACAGATTTTCTTCTTCGATCGGTTTTTGAGAGCATATTAATTTGCGTATCGCATTGCCATTATGACCGGTGTCGTAGACACGCTAGTTACGTAACTCTAATCGATGCTATGCTTTTAGTGCATTGCATATCTGCGATTGTATTAACGAGGTATAGTGAGCAAATAATCGACTACTCGGGATATGAATTAATCCATTCATTAAGAGCCGTCAGCAACAAAAAGTGTTATAATGTACTTCCTGTAAAGTCTATAGTTTAAATAAGTGCTTCACTATGGGGGTTACACCCTAAAAAATGCCTTTGCTTGTTTTAAAAAGTAAAAGTTGTTGCTAAATTTGGCAATCCGATAAGTAATTTTACTTGACCTAGTTAGTAATTTGGTTGCAAAGATTTTCATATTTTTTTTGTAAATACAAACATTCATTTTTTCTCCTTTAATCACTCCTCCTGTCGTTCTCACTCTCATAAGGGGTCTTACAATGGACCACTAAAATAAGAATTGAGGAATCTAACTCAATTTAACTCTATTTTAGTTTCCAATGCCAAACAATCTCTTTTTAGAAAAATTGGTGAGCAACGCCATTCACATGAAAACCCTCATAATAGTAGTTCAAGATAATTTAATGTCTGATTAAAAAAAAAAAAAAAAAAAAGCTCCCTCCATCACATCAATTGAATGTTTTAATAATTGGAACACCCAAGTAATTATTATAGACTAGGGCCCATTACCATGAACATGAAACCCTTTTATTAAAGCTACTTGTCAACTAATAGTTGATAACTAGGCTTCGTAAGGGGGGGGGGAGGGTTCGACCACCCCCCCCCCCCTGCGTACGCGCTTGGCCGTTCTTACTGTTACAGAGATAGCGCTATACAACATTTTTTGAACAGAATGATGGCGAATGTTACTGATTTCTGATTGATGGCGCTTGTCTGTTTCTCATAACGAACAGAACAGAGCTCGTAATTCATGTCTTCGCTCTTTCACCTCCCTCTCTATTTCTGTTTCTCCGTCTCTCTCTCTCTCATTTCCTTTCTTTCTCTCTCTCTCTCTTTCTCTTTCCTTCTTCCTCTCTCTTTCTCTCTCTTTCACCTCTCTCTCTCTCCTCCTTTTTTTTTCTCTCTCTCTCTCTTCTCAGTCTCATTCTCTTCTCTTTCCCCTCTCTCTTCTTTTATTATCTTCTTTTCCTCCCTTTCTCTCTATCTGTTTTTCATCTTCCTCCCTTCTCTATTTCTCTCTCCTTACAACTTTATGTTTACATTTCTCTCTTTCTGATTCACCTTTTCTTTGATTCTCGGTTCATTCCACCCTCTCTTTCTCTCTCTTTTTTGCCTCTATTAAAAAAAACACCTATTTTGTTATTTTACTTCTTTACCGCATATAATTAATGTGATTTTAGTATGGATATTGACAAATACACAAATAAGGTACCAATGATTATCTGAATCATAGTTGTGGTTGTGGTGGTTGTGGTTATTTTATCTGACAGCTAAGAAAGCATAAATGCTTGTAACCCACACTGGCAAAATTTTGCTTAAAGATAAAGTTGAGTTCTGGTCATATGATTGCATTGTGAAAGAAACGGTGTGGAATCTATCAGAAAAGGTTGATCATCTAGTAAAAAAGTATTTGTGTGTATAATACAGTATTGCAAGGTTCTGGAATCATCAAATTGATAGGAAATGTGGCCGAATCTTGGCAAAGTTACAATCACTGTACACAAAATGATGTATATGGGACTACACGAGCACATGGCGAAAAAAACCTACCCCGGATTTTTACGATGTTTCATGTCATATTTAGAATATGAAGGCATTTGAAGAGCCATGCTTTTCAGGGAACATGTTTAATCTGATGTTCTTCCACCCTTGCATAATAACAATGATAACGCTCACAAATTATTTTTTTTACCTCTTCCCAGAACTCAACCTTCTCTTTAACCACGTATATATCGGTGGGGTTAATGTCTTAGCCCCACCTATAGTCCGGGGTGCGTCTTTTTTCCCCGTAATAAAGCCATTCTGTCGCTGCATTTGATTGGCTCAATAGGACCTTATACGTCATGCGCTAGTCATCAATATTCATGATGGGCACGGACACATAATCTGATACGATAATTTATCAAATATGAGATTTCATACAAACATTACAAATGCAAAGCTAATTTTACTATAAATAAGGGACGTTGCGACAAAATCGGGAGGCTTACTATAAACGAATGACTACCCAGGTCGTAACTTGTCCATAATCATTGCGACATACTGGTTTATTAAGTCCAGAATCTGGCCGATTTAATATTGAATTTGATCTCCATCTCACCGTTCCAATGCAAATATTTCTATATTCAAATATTAATATGCATTCTAGGATGGCTATATTAAGGGACAAAAGACGCGTCCGGGGTTAAGCTCATTCCACTCACACTGGCAAACATTTGCTTAACCCCGGACTATAGGTGGGGTTAAAAGGGGGAGGGGGGAGGGGTTCTTAGCCCCACCCATAGTCTGGGGTTAAGCTTATTCCACCTAGTACCGGATTAGCTGGCCCTGCAAAATAGCAGGGCTAACCCCGCAATTGCGGTGCCAAGCAAATGAATGAGAACAGAAATGAAAAATAGTCCGGTACTACGCAATGGAGCGAATTAATGAATACTCACGCTATAGTTAGTACGGGGCTAAGTACGGGGTTAAGCATAACAAGTGTGAACAGATTATAAGTAAGCAACCAGACGGCCGACGGCTTAAAGTCCTCTCCGAGGTATAGTTTGATTACAGAGTTTTATTACACAGTGAAAGAGTTATTACAAAATAAACATGATAACAGAAAAAAAATACTAAACAAGTTTGGAAAGATATTACAAATTATATACCTCACTTAAGTAATCTAGCAATCTGATTGGTCGAAATTGCATTCATAAACTTTAACTGTTCCTGTAAAAACAGACCTATTTTCCCAATAACCATGGTTATTGGGAAAATAGGTCAGTCTCCATGGTTACCCCATAGGTTTACATGTTAAAAAAATGGTTTGAGCGATCGAGGATACCGTACGTGTGCGAAGATTTGGTCGGTAATTTCAATACAATTGAATCTCGATCGATCTTACCGACAATTTTATCTTGCATTGTTGACATGAAGACGAAAATAAACTTCCAAAAACAAAAAAAAACAACATCTGCCCATAGATCTTGATCTAAGTTCGTGCCAATATGCATTGCAAAAGTAAAAGAAGGGCCCGATTAATGGAGCAGCCGCGAATCATCAACACGCGAAGCCGTTTTAAATCCATTTTAATGTATATATTAAAGAAAACTGTTTAATATGGGAACAGAGCGCGATAGCCGAGCGGATTAAGGCGCTGACTTTAATTACATCACCTTTTGTACGCAAGAGTTCGAATCCCATCTTCGACAAAAGTTTTTTTTATTTTTTCTTCCAGCGACTCCTTTCATTCATATTGTGAGAAAAGGTAAACTATTTACATGCATGTGGCGATTCAGAGCAATGTGTTACATACCAAATAATTATGACATTTATCTTTATTTTTCACCAATGAATGGAAAACCTTTAAATATGTCTATGACTCACGGGAGTGATAGCAGAAAGCACAATTATTCAACGGTTTTTATAAATAGCTTCTTGATTTTGGGATGATTTATGTGAAGAAGAAACAAATTCTCGCATTCTTGGCACATTACACGGAATCGCCTAAAAAAGTACCGAAGTGCTGACGTCATAATTATGCGCCCGTTGTCCCGGGAGCGTCTTATTTTTTCGTACCACGGCGAGCCCAGATCGAGCTCGCGAGGGAAACCTGCGCATGAGGTTCACCGCGAAATTATTCAAACAACGGGCTGGAGCAGGGAAAACGCTGTGTTTGCCACGGGTGATGTTTAGCCAGGGAGATTGTAAAGTCACATCTCCCTGGTTTAACACAACATTTTGTATCCATCAATCTTGACAACTGGGCCAGTATGACGTCACACTCCGTTACTCTTAATTAATTTAAACGTAATACGTTTGTGTATATATTGAAACATAAAACTTGAAAACTACTCTTCCTCAAGTTTACGATCTGATTACAAATCCGTTTTGAAAAGAATCGCTTCGGTGAAATAAAAAGATAATTAAACAAATAATTAATATATTGTGTCTTATTTAGCAAAGGTAGTCACACGCTCATCCTGCGGGCCTTGGATTTATTATTATCTCAACATAGTCATGTATCCATTTACTACACCTGGGTAGAGAGTGCCGATTGTGGATTAATGTCTTCCAATGAAGGACGTTAGTACCGAGCTGTGACTCGAACCCTCTACTCTTGGACTGAGCCATGCGAGTCTAGCGAAGGAACCCCAGCACCACATGATCTCCACGTAAAGAGGTTCACGGTCATTACCGGGTATGTACGCAGAATATACAAACATAATCTTATTTTACACAATTTAACAGAAATCAACAAATTTAATTCTTACTAAGTGCAGCTTTGCATGAGAACACATATTGTGTATAATCTTGTGATATGTCACAATTTACAACCCAGTGGAACTCACTTGATTTTATTAGCTTTCAATTAAAAAGATGAGAAGAAATATGAACAAATCTTAGAAATACTAGAACATGCAGTTTGTTTTTGCTTTATTAATACAGTGCATATTGTATGGTATCTTAGATAAAAAAATTGACAACAAATTAAATTGACATTCATTTCAATATATACCTTTTGGTCTATCAACGATTTTAACAGATTAACATAATATCTGATAAAGGAAAAAATATGAACTATTCTCACAAACACTATTACCATGCAGATATTTACATGAAATGTATCATTGTGTGGATAGCAAAACCATGAACACTTTTCAATTCAGATGCTGCTTGTAAGTGTCGGCTTGCATGGTGATGTAGATATACAGTAGGTTTGCGGTTGCACCATGTGTGTGAGAGAGAGAGAGGTATGAGGAGTCCTGAACAGGACTCTGACTCGGTAATCTTTCTTGGAGGAGTGTAGTCCTGAAAAGGACGGTTTGTTATCTTTCTTGGCATATAGTTCTCAGGAGAACTATAGCGCTTGGAGAGGATGAGTGGCTCGACGTTTCGAACAGGTTGACTATCCGTCGTCAGGAGTCAACCTGTTCGAAACGTCGAGCCACTCATCCTCTCCAAGCGCTATAGTTCTCCTGAGAACTATATGCCAAGAAAGATAACAAACAGTCCTTTTCAGGACTACACTCCTCCAAGAAAGATTACCGAGTCAGAGTCCTGTTCAGGACTCCTCATACCTCTCTCTCTCTCACACACATGGTGCAACCGCAAACCTACTGTATACTTTTCAATTCGTCTCTCAAAATCCGTTTTGATATCAACATGTGTTATAGCAACCTGCAAAATCAACACATTTGAATCCTACCGTATTCTTATTATAATGCAGCTATTTACATGCCAATAGCGTACATGAAATCTAGTGGTAGATCAATAAACCGTTCAAATTATTTTGTTGGTTTGGAGTATTTGCATTTCAATCATAATTAGTTATTTGTCAAAGATTAACATGTCTGTTATAAAACAGGAAAAATGAAACGTGTAGGGGATTTGTGGTCCAGTGGATAAGTCTCCGGACTGTGAACCACAAGATACGGGGTCCGAATTCCTGCGACAACACGTTACTCAACATTTTACCACACTCAACCCATGTGGGGTAAATGAGTACCCGGTATGATTATTATATAACGGCTGCCGGGGCTAAAGCTTGGGTAATAACTTCCAAAGCCTTAGGAAGCGTTATATCGGAAAGTTGTATTGTAATGTGGTATGCGCTATACAAGAACAGATTATTATTATTATCTTACAAATGCAACACAGCTATTCACATCTTATTAACATCTGAAGTATGCACGGGGTGTCTATGAAAAAAGAAACTAATGATTGATGGTAGTTTACTCAATAATCTCCAAAGTAAGATTTCATTATTAAATGTAGACATCATTGGAAAGCTTGATTTCTCTCTTCATAATTATGAAGCAAATAAATATGGTCAATAATCATGCACTACCCATTTCAGACAACATGAAGAGGTCGTGTCTAAAACCTAAATTGTCAAAACATAAGCGAATGACTGTTTCATTAAGTTCATTATGTTAGGTGGTAGGGGGGGGGGGTTAAGAAAAGAAAAAGATTTGGAAGGATACATTTTTGAAAACACACGTCATGCAAAGCAAATATTCCAATTTGTCCAATGACACCATAACTATGATGGGAAGGTCGATCAATATCGACTAAAGATTAATTCAAAGTTCTAACAGGAGACGCGATGGCTCAGTGGTAGAACAGTGGTCTCGTAACCGGGAAGCCCAGGGTCGACCCAAGTCGATGCGCTACTACCCTAGGTCCCCTGGCTGCTTACTCTAATACAAGCATACATATGCTTTCTTAGCAGTCAGGTAAAACCAAACCATCAAACCAAAAGCTCACAAATAATTCTCATTACAATATATGTACAATAAAAATAAACATCCACGAATTTGAAATTTACATTACATTTTGTTGTATCCATACGACTGTGAAGGCTATTTGTAATGTCTTCAGATAAGATGCTCTGCAGCATGTTTCATTGGTATATTATATAGCATTTAATCCATCAAAATTACATATTCGAAGAATAAATGTACCATATAACAGAAGGAAAGTCAACAACATTGACTCTTGAAAATTAAACAGAACAATTGAGCTTTTTCCATGATAATGTGATATGTTACAAAAACATGAACTTAATGTCATTATTATAGCATTTTCTTTGTCAAAATATATATCAAGGATTTACATGTAACATATGCATTTCATTTTTTCATAGCAAGACAAATATTTAATTTAAAGTTGAGTCTTCGATATATTTAGTATAGTGTAGCTAATTTCAATATATTATAAAGATTACAAAAAACAAATAAGCTATACAAATAAACGAACAAATACAAAAATACGTGCAATTTTTGACATTGTTATAGCATTTGTTTTGTCAAAAAGGTCCTACGTAAAAGTATGTAGCTATTTACAAATTACTACAGGTTAAACAAAATAAACCACCAAAAAAAAAAAAAAGTTTCTTTAATAGCAACACTAACAATCAATAGAAATCAGTATACAAATATGACGTGGCTTTTTACAATATAATATATTATGATAGATTTAATACAAAAACAAAAGCTAATACCAACAAACGATCAATAACGTGCAATTTGTGTCATTGTTATAGCATTGGTTTAAGGGGCGTACGCAGGGGAGGGGGTTTAGAATTTGAGAAATGCGCCGAAAATTTGGCAACGACTAAGCCAGCCGGTGAATGAGCGGATGGGGGGGGGGGGGGGGATGAGAGTACTTTTTTTTCCCGGGAAATTTAAAAATTTGGGCGACCGATATTTCGAAATTCGAGTGGGGGGGGGGGGGTCCTCCAAACACACACATATACAAAAATGAGGGGGGGGGGGTCGACCCCCGAACTCCCCCCATGCATCTGAGTACGCGCCTGATTGGTTTTGTCATAACAGGCCGTATATGAAGGGGTGAAATGGTGAAGGGGTGACCAAAGTTCGCGAACATTTTAGAACATTTTTTTTTTTGTCCGGGAAATTAAAAAATTTGGGCGACCGATATTTCGAAATTCGAGTGGGGGGGGGGGGGGGGGTTTCCTCCAAACACACACATATACAAAAAAGAGGGGGGGGGGGGTCGACCCCCGAACTCCCCCATGCCTCTGAGTACGCGCCTGATTGGTTTTGTCATAACAGGCCGTATATGAAGGGGTGACCAAAGTTCGCGAACATATTACAAAATGTGATATTACATCTATGATTTCTCATACTCTACACAAATGTATTTATTTGAATTAATACCAAATTGACGTCAACATTTTTTTTACTAGAGATTGGTTCAACTAGAACATTTATCGTCGAAGGATTTCGGAGATATCGCGATATAAAAATTCGATGTCCGATGGTGCGTGCGGGCTGCATCTAAAAAAGTCATGAAAACAACGAAACCTAAAGCTATGGTCACAACTCAGAGCGCGACCGACCGATTTGTAGCCTGCTCGGTCGCCGCTGGAATGTAGGCATCGCCCAACGATTTTTGAAGAAGTCGAGCAGGCTGTAGAGCCCTAGCGATACCTGGGTGGCGACCGCTCGGCAGCCTTTGACCTAGCAGCTTAGATTTTTGACCTAAATCGCTCGACGGTGAACGCTCGACTAGGTCGGTGGCTGGGCGGCGACCGCCCGGGCTTCGGGCGTATTTTGGGCGGCGAGTAAAAAGTGAGCAGGCGCCGCCGAATTTTAACTCCGCGCTAAAATTTCAGCGACGACCGAGCGATGCCCTAAAAACAAGCGGTGGCCGTGCAGCCGCCGCTCGGTGCCAGAGCGAAATTGGCTAAAAAGTCGCCGCCCGGCCGCCGAGCAGGATACTTTGAGGGGCAGGGGGGGGGGGGGAGGGGTTGTGACCATAACCTTAAGGGATAGTTGAGTTCTGTTTTCAGACTGATATGCCTCCAAAGTGCATGGTTATTGCTCTCATTCTTATCTATGACATTTCTAGTGCCCTTTTAGGACCCCAAACTGCTATGAAGGTATTTTTTTACTCTAAAGTGGGGGAATTTAGCCAATACGATTATACCCATTCAGCTCCACTTTAAACAATTACGGTGACCGTTAATTAATTAATTAATTAAAGGAAACCGAAACCCAAGTTATGACTTTACTTACTCTGAGAGAGTTATTATATTATCGCCCATAAATCTACAAGATTCCCCACCAAAGTGTATGAGAGAGGTATCAAGCAAAAATAAAGTACAGTTTCTCAGCACGACATGGGCATCGCCATTTTTTTGATAATGTGACGTACTATGCGAAGTCGTTTATCAAGTAAATGTATTCAAATTTATGGATGCTTCTTTCCCGGACGTTTGTGGTGATGAAGCATTTCATTCACCTGCTATTATCCTTTGTACTATAATTGCCAGAACGCAAATTGCATAAATAAGTTAGTGCTCTTCTGGTGTGAAGGTCTTTCATTAATGAAATTAATTTGTCAACTGCTATAGTGTAGTATTTATTAAATGAATTTTGTTGCAATTGTGCCCCTATTATTTATTTTTCACCTAATATAATTTCTATCATCTCAGTTATTATTTTTTTAAATTGAAAAGTAAAGGTTTCGTTATTGATTTAAACAATTCTTTCCAACTAAAGCTTAGTGCATGATACATGTACAACTTCAACAGGTACGTCACCTTTTCAAGAAAATGGCTGCGCCCATATCATGCTGAAAGGCATCACATCATGCCAGGAATATCTTCATTTATATATATCTTGTACATTTTCGTAAGGAATATTGTACCTCAAAGGACAAGAATACATCTCATTTTCAGAATACCTTCACTTATTCTTTGGGTTTAGGTTTCCTTTAATAATGAAAAAAAAAATAGGTCGGCTGGTTCTGTGGTAAATAGCCAACACAAAAAATCCAACATCGGCATTGGCTGAAAATACAACGTAAAAGGCGCTATTTCGAATTTCTAACGGCTTTTTCAAATCATCGAATATTTGTGGTGGTACACACGGAGTCGGGCTAACTCGCCCCGCGGGACATCTCGCCCCAGCCTTTTAGGCTGGGGCGAGATGTCCCGATATGATTAATCGATCGAGAGATACCAATGTGTATATGTTTGTGCTCATTGTGACTTAATAATGCCATTTCAAACCACAATCTGCAATGGTATTGTGTTAAATGATACTATTGAAGACAATCTATAACTTCTCTTTAGGTAAAATGACAAAAAAAATGGCATTTCGGACAATTTACTCATAGCTCGCAAATCGCATTGCCGCACGTACATTAAATGTGCGTTGTATCGACTCGGACCACTGAAATTCGAGCAGTGTGTTTGTCAGTAAATCACTGCAAAAATATCATTTTCATAATGTATGAAGGTCTATTTTTGATTCCTGGTATACATTTCGTTATTGAGAAGTCGAATGTACTACATTTTAGACGAGATGGCTGATGTTTGTTCACATTCTTTCGTCCTGGCCGTAAATTAGCAGACTACTGTTGTGCACCGCGCAGCAGCTCATCGCTCAGCTCAGTGTCCAGCTAGCAGTACAGCGCCGCCGCCGGGCGGGTCGGCGGGGGAATTCACTGACTCGGCATCCGTACCCGCTGCACTGCACTGCCCAATTTGATCGAGTGAGTAAACTAATCAAACTACAGTAAGGTCCTACATTTATCTAGATCTATATCTACTATATTATCATTATTCATTCAGAGTAGAATATCCAATTTGATTGAGTGAGTAAACTAGACCACTGTACATCATCTTTACTACTAGTCATTCAGGGTAGAATCTCTGATTAACATGATGATGATTAATGAATTGAAGGAATGGAATTTTTCTTTTTTCATAATCAGATATTCATATTTTGCTCTTAAAAGTTAAAGACTTAATATAGCTATATCTAATGTTAGGGCCTAGCACACGGGTCTAGCATAGTACTCTAAGCAGAGAAGTGAGCTGACGAATTGCCTTTTTTTTTTTGGAGGGAGCTGCCTCACAAAAATTCTACAAAAAAAGAATTATTAAAGGCGTTGGTTTCAAGTTTTTGTATATTTACGCAGCCCCCACCCCCTACCCCCCCCCCTCCTCTATACGCATCAAAATAAAAGGGGCACTTATCAGAGGTAGAAATGGGAAGAGGCACTTAAAAGAATGAATAGGGGCACTTTTCCTATGTAAAAGGGGCACTTGTCAAAGTAAAAGGGGCATTTTTCCTATGTAAAAAGGGGCACTTTTCCTATGCAAAAAGGGGCACTTTTAGGGTACTTGAAAAAGTGGGAGGTCACTTAAAAGAATGAATAGGGGCACTTTTCCTATGTAAAAGGGGCACTTGTCAAAGTAAAAGGGGCATTTTTCCTATGTAAAAAGGGGCACTTTTCCTATGCAAAAAGGGGCACTTTTAGGGTACTTGAAAAAGTGGGAGGTCACTTTAAAAAATTAATAGGGGCACTTTTCCTATGTAAAAGGGGCACTTGTCAAAGTAAAAGGGGCACCGCCTCTGGTGAAGTCTATTTGAGACCCTTGTATGTAGTGCAAGTTTGTATTCATGTATTCAAGATCTTTGGTCTTGTGGCGTAGTTACATGGGGCATGGATGGCAAAAAAAGGAAAAGAGAATATGGAAAAATAAAAACCTGAAGTTATTTTTAAAAGAGATAAATTGGTATTAAATAAATTGTATAGCACAGCAGAAAGGGACTGAGTACTCTGAGTGAGACCCATCCAATCTGTCTCGATACTCCTTAATTACCAATTTTACCATGCATGCCTGTTATACTGTCTACGATCCGTGTTCAGTTCAAAACATTGTGACAAATTGGTATTGCCTATTGGCAGATTGGTCAAAATTCTCAGTGCCAGGGCTGCAAATAAGAGTCTCAAGCCAGGTTCAATTCAATTCAATTCAGTCTTTATTTCCAATCCATTCAAACAGTAACAAAACAAAGTAATAAAAGGATATGAACAAAAAACTTAAAAGCTTAACGTAAGACATAAGAGAAACGGATATAAATATGGATTTAAAATACTGATAGTTACTACAAGAATATAAAGTAGAATAGGTATTCTATTTTATAAGATAAATGATTGGAAAAAGGTATTGAAAGCTCAATGTAAACTTGTAATATTACACATTCAAACAGTAACAAAACAAAGTAATAAAAGGATATGAACAGAAAACTTAAAAGCTTAACGTAAGACATAAGAGAAACGGATATAAATATGGATTTAAAATACTGATAGTTACTACAAGAATATAAAGTAGAATAGGTATTCTATTTTATAAGATAAATGATTGGAAAAATGAATTGAAAGCTCAATGTAAACTTGTAATATTACACATTCAAACAGTAACAAAACAAAGTAATAAAAGGATATGAACAGAAAACTTAAAAGCTTAACGTAAGACATAAGAGAAACGGATATAAATATGGATTTAAAATACTGATAGTTACTACACGAATATAAAGTAGAATAGGTATTCTATTTTATAAGATAAATGATTGGAAAAAGGTATTGAAAGCTCAATGTAAACTTGTAATATTACACATACGAAGATATTGCAATAATAAATAAATTGGAAAACATGATTTTCTATACCTGTATACATTTATTTAAAATTAAAATAATCTTTAAAAAATGTTTCATATGGTTTTATACAAATATTATTAAACTGATTAAAATCACTCAATTTCAGTGCAAATATTATAAAACTGAATAATTAAATCACTAAATTTCAAACTATTTAATAATTTTGTGCCTCTATGGCACAATAACTGCCATTCTTCATTGTTAAATCTCAAATGGGCAACCCATGATAAGTTCAAGGTTCAAAATATTGAATATTTGCTAATATTGCTAATATCTGCTAAAATAACTAGCATAATTAAATATTGTTAATTTATGACAATAGTTAAGTAATGTAATAGTAGTAGTTAGATCAAGACAATGCCCAACTTTGATGTCTTACATACATGTACGAATCCACATGTACATATCATAGCAAAAATAATCTTTTGTATTAATGAATAATGTCAATTAAAAGTATGTCACAGAGTTACAGTGACTGTTTGGTATGCACTCTATGTACATGTATAATACAAGTGTGTGTAATACAGGTTTAATGCCAATCAACGTTTATCTATGGTGCTTGCCCATATGTGCGAGCACAGACACTAAGAAGCTCAGGCGTGGTCATGTCTCCAGTCCTGTGGGACTCCCACGCTCTAAAAACGCGGGCTTGTAGAGTCCTCGTCAGCTGCCGTTGCCTCCTGGTGATGAGGTGTCTATTGACCAGCCTGACGGTCATGTCCACCAGCTGGGCCTCTCTGAAGAGTAGTGCTGCCAGCTGGTACGGCCCCATGCTCTTCCCGCCAGCCCTAACGGTGAGGCGATGGTTGTAGCCTTCAGCACAGTTGTTTGTTCTGATGGATCTGCCGTAGACGTTCCAAGCCCCCAACAGGCCACGTACGCCCATTTATCCATGTAGTCTCTACATAGGCAAAGAGCTGGAAGATATAAGGTTAACAACAAATTAATAAATAAAACTGTTATTGATGAGTATAAAATGGTTTGCCTTCAAGTAATACAATAACAAAAAATTCCAATGAAACATTCTATGACAATTGATAATTTGTAAAATTTGAAGTTTGTTCCTCTTTTGAAATAAGTATATTAATATCAAGAGCAAATTATATCAATAACTTCAAAATATGGTCATATACATGGGGTGCTATTAGTAGATAAATTTGTTTTTGTCATCAAAATAATGAGGAAAATAATTTGAAAATATACATGTGCAGGTGAATGCCTAATATTTGTTTCTCATTTTTAATTTATGTTCTCAGTGATTTAAATCTTTTCAGTTCTTATAGTGCATATTTTAGATAATAATTCAAGCAGCAATGAGTACCGTCAATTGTAAATATACCATGTGTAACAAATTTGTCTTTGTGTCGTGTACATACAAGCATATATTGTTATCCTACAGGTTATATCGGTATGCACATTTACCTCATCAAGTGGTGGCGTACTGCTCTGTTGCCGAAGCAGTTGGAATGCTGGCACCACTTCGTTTAGTGGCAGGAATGGCAGAGCCATGACCTTCTGGAGTAGCGTCCTTGTGGCATCATCCGTTGTGTACGCTGCTGTCAGACCAACAGCCTGTACTTTCCGAAAGACAGCTTGCTTCCAGTGGAAGTTACAGCCCACCAATCGTGCCTGAAATGAAAATTGTGAAGACAAGATTTAAAGTGAGAAGAGAAAATGTATAGTGTATTACTGTAATGGAAAACATTTACATTTTTCATCCTTGAGGGAAATATGAGTTCGAAATGAAATTTCAATCTTGATTGGAATTTGTCTGCAGTAAATGCAGTAAATGCAGTAAATGCATCAAAATTATTAAGAATTGGCAATAAGATGCACTTGAATCTTGACCCTGGCAAATTTAATTGACCCGAGCTGGCAATAAACAGACTTGTTCCTGATTAGAAGATGGGTGAATGTTCACCATATGTCAAATAAATGTATACAACACAGGTATTGTATGAACATGAAAGTGTCCTTGAACCATGGAGTAGTATACATGTTTGTACAGAAATTTGTAATATTTTATGTACATTAATGACTCCTTATAGTACAATATTTGTTTAATTACCTGTGGGAATATCCGTGGAAGAACCTTCCAGAGAGCTGCCTCAAAATCTACCATGATTTCTTCCACAGCAGCTGGTCCTGGCAGTGCATCCCGTAGCTCTTGCATGGCCTCCCTGTATGCACCACTCCTCTTGCTCGACATCAGGATGTAAGCGAGGGCAACTTGCTTGATGGAAGCTCCAACTTCGTAGTAAGCGTGCACCACCAGCAATTGATAGAATGGGAGCCTGACCACTTTATGGTCAGGAGACTCCTGTGGCCTCCACGGGTTAAATCTGCAACCAGGAAATCTGTAAGTTGTGAAAAGAGCAAGAAAGAAGGGAATATAAATATTATTATTTAATAATATAGAACAAAAATATTTTCTTGTGAACGTATGATGGACCAACTGATATTAAAAAAAAAAAAATCCCCTAAAAAAGATCAGATATATTGTGAATATCATCTAGCTTAGCACAGGTAGGTACTGACTCGTGCTCTTGCTTTATTTAACCTGATATGAACAATTTTGTTGCCCTTATTCTTATATTTTATAACCAATACAATTCCATTGGATTTGTAATGAAATTCCATTGGATTTGTATGTTTAATAGTTATCACTATCGTTTATAAAAGTTCATTACTTCACACCATGAATTTTCATTTCCTTTTTGGAAAGCGTATCATTTTTATTATTTATTTTTATTTCTTACCATCGGGCAGGAAGTTTTCGTTGAGGTCGAAATCCAGCGTTCTTGGCTCTTTCGGTCTGTCAGCTTCCCTGACCCGATTGGCCATCCTTTTCAGTGTCGCTGTCCGTGCAGGGTAGGTCAGACCACGCTGGAGCAGAACGCCCTCAGCTATCTCCATGCCTCCAGCCAGTGGCTGCCTCTTGGCCTGGATCTTGAGCTCTTTGTGCAGCAGCCTTCGATGTACCTCAGCATGTTTAGGAGGGTGAATGTGGCGATGGAGACCAGGCGTGTAGACCATCCCTTGCTGGATCACGGTCGAGGAGCACTTTACCTCACTGTTCCTGACAGAGCACCTATGATTTGAAAGAGACATAGTGAGAATTTGTTTTTATTTGCATTATGACTTAAGACATGTATTACATTTTTCCTCATTTCGTAAAGAAGTGAAACGCCCCTGGCGGTCTCGCCTGCATTACGAAGTAGCTTTCATGAAAAGCTGAAAGTTTGAACAAGATGATATTAAATCTGACAAAGTTTAAACAAAATTTGACAAAGTAAAGTTAAATAATAGTAACAGTTTTTTGTATAGTGTCTGTCAGATCTGACGCTCTACATAGTTTGTCAAAAAAATAATTGAAATATATAATAAGCTTAGGAAGATGTTATGGATGGATTGAGTCCCCGAACATAATTTATTAAAACAACTCTGAGTCTCAAACAGTTGAAATAAAATAAAAATTTATAAAAATGAAAAACAGTGTATATTGTTCAAAGTTAATCTTTTCTCTGTGCTAAGATCGTTCCTCTAATTTTTTAGCTTTTTTAAAATCTTTAAATATCATTAAATATATCTGCGCATTTATGCATGCAAGAGATAATTTAAGAGAAATATGTTTGATTTTACATCTTTTATTCATTATGTCAGCGAGCATTATCGAGGAAGGAAGTACCATCTGTAACATCTCTGTGATAAAATAGATCAATATTTATATTTGTATGTCTTACCTCCAGACTGTTCTGTTGGCATTCGTCCTCTTTTCCACATAGCTGTAGCCATGACTGTCAAGAAGCAACTTTTTCCTTCGTTGGGAGCAACCCTCTACAACCTGGTAGATGGTGGCCTGGTCGATGATCGACGAATCTTCATCGGACGAGAGAGACTGCTCGACGATTGATGACTGATCTGCTGAGTCGTTGGTGAAGTTTGGTGGCTGCCCTTCATCGGACGAGAGAGACTGCTCGACGATCAATGAGTCGTTGGTGGGGTTTGGTGGCGGCTCTTCATCGGACGAGAGAGACTGCTCGACGATTGATGACTGATCTGCTGAGTCGTTGGTGAAGTTTGGTGGCTGCCCTTCATCGGACGAGAAAGACTGCTCGACGATCAATGAGTCGTTGGTGGGGTTTGGTGGCGGCCCTTCATCGGACGAGAGAGACTGCTCGACGATCAATGAGTCGTTCGTGAGGTTTAGTGGCTCTATGGAAGACAGACGACTGCTTTCCCCAATGGGCTGTTGGGATAAACACATAAAGAAAAGAAAACACATATGATTATTCATCTGTGATTCATGTCCTCTCTCGAAGAGGACCTGAAGCAGTTGGTCCTCTGGTTGCTTACTTTCTTTAGCAGTGAGGTAAATTAACAACCAATAAACCAAATTTGTAATTCTAACCTGTATATCATAAGTTGGTTGTAGCTTCCTGGTCAACAGAATGAGTGTGCATGGACATTTTTTTTTTTTTGGATGTATTTCTATTAAAATATATACCGGTATATTATGTTTTAAAGATTAAAGATAGATAGTCATGTCACGCCCTAAAATGGCTCATTTGTTTACCGGTATGTGGCGTCCTGCAGCTATTTTAATTTTAATGTAGCTTTGAATTCTAAAACAAGTTATTTTTATTTTTTTGTTTTTGGATTAAACTAATCACTTTGATATGAATGTAGATGTAGGTCTACATGTACATATGAAAATCAATTGACATATTAGTATTACCTCAAATTGAGAAACAATGGAAGCAACTTCGTCATCTCTGTTCATCGCCTGTAAACTGCAACCTGAGCAAGTCCAGTCAATACCTTCCTTCATCGCTCCCCTGTACTGCTGAAGTGTAATGCCTGTTAAAGATATGAGATCAAATTATAATTCATTTATTTACCATTTTCCTGCTGGATCTCTAATGTAATTTGAACTTTTTATGTTTACCAGATTCCATGATCCATCTGCGATCCGATTTGGCAGAAAAAAAATATAGTATTTGAAATGAACATTCAAACCTGGAAAATCTTGTTATCCAAACTTCTGAATAGTTGTATGAATATATACCCTATTCCAACTGGGGGGGGGGGTTCAATTTGTCCCCCCCCCCCCAGCATTAAATTTGGATTACTGCGCAACCGCCCCTTATCACGATACGCCGTTGCATGAGCTTTTTCTTTGAAGTCCCGCGCATTTCGTTATTGACCTCTTGGCAACAACAGAGGGAGATACAAATTTTTGGTATGGGGTCATGAATTTGGTTCAAATGAACATATTGGAAGCATATGCGATCCTAAACAATTCAGTGATCGTTGTCGCCATTAAAATCGAGTCAAAAGTTATGGAATTGTAAATAGTACGCTTTTTATGTTGTATACCTGCCTCTCAAGGTCAAGATATTAATTAAGCTATAAAACAATGTTTCTTGACTAAAATCGACTGATTAGCTATTTCCGTTTGGAAATTGTGTATCACAACTACGTATTCTGAGATTTTCATGGTCGCAGCTACCATTGTACGGACGTAGGCGCTATTCAAAATTTATCAAAATTTACCAGGAGCTCCGCTAAATTTTTATATTCAATTTTTCTCGAAAGCAAAAGTGTTTTAGGGGCTAAATTTTCTAGTGCTTATAATATATCCACAGGAGCATCCAAATATATCCAAATTGTAAGGAATCACTATCCACCAAATTTTCAAAATTTTCCAAAACTTTGTATTACCTTTAAAATCAGATAACCAATAGGAAAGTATAAAGAACTATAGAATTCAGAAAATCACCACACAAATTTTCAATCAGTTTGTGACGTCATTGCCTCACTATTTATCAATTGATTTATATATTATGATCCCTTTAATTTCCCTTTCTATCCCCCAAAACTTGATTTTCACATCCCTTTGCCCAGGTTGTATCATATTGAATGTATATTGTGTGATTTCACAGAAAAAAATTTAACATTGAAGAATTGATTCAATTTTCTGAATCATTGATTTGTATATAAATCATTTATCAATATATACATTTTCATAAGAAAATTACTCTATATTAGTGCATCCAACAAAAACGTATTACCGGTACTATCAATATAACTTGAATGCTGGTGTGAGAAAATCAGATTTTTTAGGGGGGAAATTGTAAATTTAAATTAACGATATAAATGGATAGTGAGGCAATGATGTCACAGACTCATGAGTGAGTTGCCATTTTGTCTTGGAACTTTCAAAGTTTTTCATGTCATTACAAATTCATAACTTTTTTATTAGTTATCCGAATTTGGTCAAACTTTTTTTTGATAAGTTTTTCTGAATTTTCTGCTTCTATTGAAAGTAATTCATTTTTGGAGTGGACTTGCCCTCTAATTGTATTCTATTTTTTGAACATTGAAGAATTGATTCAATTTTCTGAGTATTGTTTATTCACAATCATGGATTTGTATATTAATCGTTTATCAATATTCACATTTTCATGAGAAAATTACTCTATATTAGTGCATCCAACAAAAACATATTACCGGTAATGTCAATATAACTTGAATGCTGGTGTGAGAAAATCAGATTTTTTAGGGGGGAAATTGTAAATTTAAATTAACGATATAAATGGATAGTGAGGCAATGATGTCACAGACTCATGAGTGAGTTGCCATTTTGTCTTGGAACTTTCAAAGTTTTTCATGTCATTACAAATTCATAACTTTTTTATTAGTTATCCGAATTTGGTCAAACTTTTTTTTGATAAGTTTTTCTGAATTTTCTGCTTCTATTGAAAGTAATTCATTTTTGGAGTGGACTTGCCCTCTAATTGTATTCTATTTTTTGAACATTGAAGAATTGATTCAATTTTCTGAGTATTGTTTATTCACAATCATGGATTTGTATATTAATCGTTTATCAATATTCACATTTTCATGAGAAAATTACTCTATATTAGTGCATCCAACAAAAACATATTACCGGTAATGTCAATATAACTTGAATGCTGGTGTGAGAAAATCAGATTTTTTAGGGGGGAAATTGTAAATTTAAATTAACGATATAAATGGATAGTGAGGCAATGATGTCACAGACTCATGAGTGAGTTGCAAATTTGTCTTGTGACTTTCAAACTTTTTCATGTCATCACAAATTCATAACTTTATTATTAGTTATCCGATTTTGGTCAAACTTTTTTTTGATAGGTTTTTCTGATTTGTCTGCTTTTATTGAAAGTAATTCATTTTTGGAGTGGACTTGCCCTCTAATTGAAATTGCAAACTCTGGCAACGCCCCTGTTAACGAACATAATAAGTTAATATAAGTTTGGTTGTTTTAATACCTGTATCACACATGCGATGCTGCCAAAGCTGGCATGTCTCACACTGGAGAGCATGCTGTCGGGACGTCACCTCCTTGTTGCATACCCTACAGGGGTACCGTGGGGCTGGACCAGGAAGACGAACACCTCTTGTTGAAACAGGCATACTGTTTTCAGAAGAAAAAAAGAAATCAAGTGAAAGGCGTAAATATTCTAAAAAAGAATGAAACGCCGATAGTACCAAACAACAACAACAACAACAACACAAGTCGAATTGATTTTAAGATGAGCGAAAGTGATCTAGCAAAAACGATGTAGTTCTCTGAGTATTAAACGCCGATAATACCAAACAACAATAACAACAACACAAGTCGAATTGATTTTAAGATGAGCGAAAGTGATCTAGCAAAAGCGATGTAGTTCTCTGAGTATTATTCTTGGAGACTGAAGGTTTGGTGTACAGGTCTTCAATTTATACCCCTCTACACGCTTAGTAATTTAAACTTATACCTAAACTTCAAAGTTCCCGCTCAGCGGCAAGTTAATCCCCTTGATGCCTATTCACAACGACCGCGCGCTCTCGGTATAGGTTACCGTGATTGGGCCATTGTTAAGACACTTTCATCCAATCAGCGTTATGGGATTACGCGAGTGACGTGGATTGGACTCCTAACAAAAGGCATGCTAATCTGCACGTTAACAGTCATTGAGGGTTTCATTAGGGACTCGGCGATGTATATTAAGTGATCCGACTCTTCTTTAAATAAAAGCGCTATAATATATTTGTTTGCTTGCTTATTACTGACTTTGATAAATATATATTCCAGATAAATGATTCTTCTACCATGTGCCCCGCTTTTTTTTTTGATGTACATCAGTTGCCTAGGCCTGAATTTGAGTAACTATAACTTGCACCATATCATTACAAACGTATATATTTATAACACCACAAGGACCGAAACTTGTAGATTTCACAACTTTCTCATGAAATAAAGTAATAAATTATTAATGGCAGGATCATTCTCACGGGCGTACATCATCACCGTTATCATAGTCGATATCCTTATAACCATCATCATAAAGGATAACCAGTAGACCGGTAGACTGAACGTAACGTTATCTAATTTTACACTCAATTCATTCTATAAAAGCGTGATTTTGTTAAAGGAATAAGGGACGACCATGCGTGACCAACATGAACACCTGCTCATCTTTTCAAGTATTCGAAAGCACTATAATTAGGTTCCATCCTTAACCTGTCTAATAATGTTAGTTTTTTGTATAGATGTCACTTTCTTTTAATCTATGGACAAATAAAAGCAGTTATTCTTTCAAATACATATACCTTATTTTATGTCGCGGCGCTTTTGTCCTTCATTACTAAAAAGCGCCGAAACAATAATATCGAAACATTAAAAGGCTTTACCGCTTTCAATGAGATCAACCCTCATTATACGACAAAGGCGTCACTGATCATGACATGTGTCATCAGGTTCCCGGAACTGTTCATCATTTTTCTTGGATCTCTGTTGCACAAAATAAAATGAAACATTTATTACACTACTTAAGCACAAAATAGTTATCTAGAAGAAGGTGGACAACATAATAAGAGAAAGAATGAAACTTTCTCTTTTATTTACAAACATATAAATAGCATAAAGAATACTACTGTAATATTATAAACAGTAAAACTTTTGAATGTAAATCTCTGTTGCATCAAACTGATATCTAAACAAAAAATGCTTATTATGCTATATTGACGGTATACGTCGGACATTATATAAACAAACAAAAAAGAGACAAACTAAAGAAGAAATCTGAGCTCTGGGGGGGGGGGGGGGGAGTCGGTGAGAAAAATATAATAATAAATACAGTACAGACTGCGTCCAATTTTCTATCTCCCCGCCACCCCCCTCCCCTTCTCTCTCCCTCTCTCTGTCTATGTCATCTTCATCTTTCATAATGTTGTCTATTCCTCCATTGGCTTGTATGCCGGGCATCATCGCTTCCTTGAGATTAATTATCATAACATATTCCTGATGTTATACTTCGGACATTATACTTTAGCGAAAAGATATGATCACTGAACCAACAGAGACTAACTAAAGAACAAAATCAGAGGTGGGGGGGGGGGGGTGTGATCGGAGAGACAAATATAATACATAAATACAGTATACAGGCAACGTCCAAATAGCTACCCCCCCCCCCCTCTCACATAATTATACCTTATATTTAGTTTAGGGAACGAAATAGAGAACGAATGACTGATAATGTCGAAATGAGAAGAATATTACTGTATACAATACTTTATAAAAAATAAAACTTTTGAATGTAAATCTCTGTTGCATCAAAATAAAATGAAACGTTTATTACGTTATACTTGAGCACAAAAGAGCTATCTTGAAGAAGGTGGACAACAATATAACAGAAAGAATGAAACTTTCTCTTTTATTTACAAACATATAAATAACATCAATATCCTGATTCTGACCGCTGCACTAGCGTACTGCCTTTGTACGTATAGTAGGGGGCGACTGTGTATAGGAGGCGACGAAACAATAGGCTATGATCATCATCATCATCTCTTTCATTGACGTTTGAACAATACCTATACCAATCGCGCCCTTTTTGATGCGACCGGTCATTCGCGGCGCCTTCTATGAGTGATTGGGTTGGCGATCACACTTTATCAGATGAGAGACAATAGACAATCTGGACATTAGCTCCCGGATTCGAAAAGGCTAGTAGACTGTCAAATTTAAAGAAACCTGTCAGTCACTTGGCAAATTGATTGATGTATAATAGTAGCTGCCGTCGAGCAGTTCGTGCACATCCAACAATGCGATAAGCATAGAATATAAAATAATCAAAGTAACAAAAAGTGTTTTATTCAGAATGGTGAAAGTATACTGTTTCAACAGTACTATTGACTTAAAGTAGAAAAT
>JAVYIG010009011.1:0-82929 GCA_035222895.1 Strongylocentrotus droebachiensis
GCTCAGGAGAAGTGATGAAAATAGGTGTGGCAAATAAAGCAAGCAGGTGTAATGTGCCTGTATAAGCTATACCACTAGGTGGTTGCACAATCCCAACCCATAGGGTGTGGAATGTGCTTGCCAGAATAAGTATGTATGGCACTCTAGTAATGTAACAGGTGTCACTAAAGAAATGAGTGACAATGGGAATAAAAGGCTAGACTTCAAGCCACACAATATAGACAAGACAATAATATATACAAATGCAAAGTTCTCCAAAGGTCAAGTCACTACAGTAGCTCCCCTCTAGATTTGTTGTCGAATGAAAAGTAGCAACAAATCGATGAGG
Organism: Strongylocentrotus droebachiensis; assembly: GCA_035222895.1. NCBI lineage: Eukaryota > Metazoa > Echinodermata > Echinoidea > Camarodonta > Strongylocentrotidae > Strongylocentrotus > Strongylocentrotus droebachiensis. The sequence goes on from JAVYIG010009011.1 coordinate 329, forward strand.
AAATATAGACCTACATGCATGTTGACTTGAAAATATGAAAATAAGGCAATACTGTTGAAACACAGTAAGTTTAATATGCTTCACCGATTTCGAAAAAGTCCACGAACCTCACTGGCCATCTAACTTGACGACCAGACCTGGTCCTTCGAATCTCGGGAGTGTTCTGCTTCAGTGCAGGATCCAATGCTAACGGTGCAGGATCCAGTGCTAACGGAGCAGGATCCAGTGCTAACGGAGCAGGATCCAGTGCTAACGGAGCAGGATCCGATGCTAAGTCTGCGGAGTTGGATTGCCGAGGGACTTGGATAGGTGGACCTTGATCCTTCCTAGATTGAGCAGGGAGATCTTGCTCCATGAAAGCTGGTTTAAGTTTCTCAACACTGACAGTTTCACGTTTACCATTGTAATCAATAGTAAAAAACTTGTCAGAGCGTTGAATGACTCGAAAAGGCCCCCTGTAAGGAGGTTGAAGGGGCCTCTTGACTGCATCAACCCTCAAAAAGACGTGGGATGAGGAATGCAACTCTGGGTGTACCTGTGTAGGGGTAGCTCGTTGCTTGCGAGTAGGGGTGGGAATGTAATTCACGCATCAGTCTCTTCAGTCTGTGGGCGTAATTAGCTGGATCGCCAGCAGAGTCAGTCTGTGAAGGAGACACAAACTGGGCCGGTAGTGTAGTATTATTCAGACGACAAAAGGAGACTGGACACAAAAGAGTAGTACGATTTGGTTATGTTTTACTTTCACTTCGTGTCGTCGTTTCCACGTTGCCAATATATAGTCTTGTATAAAGACGTTATTAGATATTCCCACATCTCCCCCCAAGCTTATTATCAACAGTTCAAGAGTTCTTATTGATTTCCAAATAGTTTCAAATCCAATAAAAATCCGAAATATAATCCTGTTTAAGAGTTCACGGATATTCTCCTTAATTGTGTTCTTCGAGTCCCGAGTCCATTCCAGTTTACTATTAAACCCAAATAAACACTGTCCAAACCTTTAAAGTCTTGTTCAGTTTCAGTTCCTGCCAAAGTTAATCCCAATTTTTGGTATTTAAGTTTAACCCATTACATGGACAGTCGCTTTGGTGGTTTCACCGAGTCGTCCAGATCGCGTTCGCGTCTCTGTTGCAGCTGTTGGTGTAGAGGCTCCCTCAGGCTGCTTCCGGTTGATCTGCTGGTTACGTTGGGAACCGGTTGAGTCGCTTTCATCAGAATCGTCAGGTCTCTCTGGATCGTTGCTCATGGATGACTCCGGCACTCTGGTCTTGGTGGGTTGACCTTGGACAGCAATCAGTGCACGGCGATTACGACGTACTGTCCCATGTTCTGTCTGGACATGGTAGGACCGTGGTTGTTGCGCTTTCTGGGTGACTTTCCGTAGCGAGACTGATCACGGATCCACACGGAATCTCCTGGTTGTAGCTCTGGAAGCTCACGTGAGTCATGACGTCTGTTGTAGGTCATCATTTGATCTGACCTGTACTTCTCCTCTTTCTCTCTCACAGTCGTCAGGTCCGGCTGTTGTACCCGTGGCAGCAGCATGTGCGGCAAAGTAGGAACCTGAGTCTGCAATCTCCTCCCCCATGAGAAGTTCACAAGGAGCTAACCCGTTTTGGAGTGGTGACGCTCGATAGCTGAGAAGGGCTAACTGGATGTCGTCGTTCTTCTTCAGCAACGCTTTCACAGTGCGAACTCCTCTTTCAGCCTCACCATTAGCTTGTGGGTATCTTGGAGAGCTGGTTGTATGGACGAATCCATACTCTTCAGCAAGCTTTCTGAAGTTCTCGTTGGCGAACTGTGGACCATTGTCTGAAACCACAAGGTCTGGAATCCCATGGACTGCAAAGATCTCCTTCAGCGAAGAAATCACTGCCATTGTTGACTGACCTTGGAGTTGTTTGACCTCAATCCACCTCGAGTAGTAGTCAACTACTATCAGGAACGATTTCCCTTTGAGTTCGAACAGGTCCATTCCAAGACGCTCCCATGGCCTTGAAGGAAAGGATGAGCTCATCAAAGGCTCGCGGACCTCTTGGCGATGGATAGCACAGGTCAAGCAGATTGAAATCATTTCCTCCAATGATTTTGATAGACCTGGCCACCACACTGAATCTCTGGCTCTGGCTCTGCATTGGTGATTCCCAGATGTCCTTGATGTAGCCTCTCAAGGATATCAAGTCGCAGAGCTCTCGGAATGACTATTCTCTCGTCGTAGATAAGCAAGTCCCTCTACCACACTCAGGTGCCCTCTCTGCTCATAGTAGTGTTTGAGGATCGGGTTATGTGGCATGTAGTCTGGCCATCCTTGAACGCAGTAGTCTCTGATTTTTGCACATACTTCATCTGCTTTTTGTGCATTTCTGATTTCCTCAAATCTCTGCATTGTCACTGGAGGTTGATGGCTGATGTTGATGCATATGATTCAACCTCATCTACGAAGTTTGACATCATCCATTCCTGGCCTCTCTACTGGCGCTCGTGACAAGGCGTCCAGCGGATGTCTGCTGTTTTCCTGGAACATACAATGTCTCTGCATCAAATCTCATCATTCTCATTCTGAAGCGTTGGAGTCGTGGAGGCATTTTCACAAGTTCTTTCGAGTTTAGAAGTGTGACCAATGGCTTGTGGTCAGTTTCCACCTCGAAATGAAGACATACTCGGAGAACCTCTCGCACGCCAAGTAGCTGCCAGTGCCTCTTTTTCAATCACTGCATACCTCTGCTCAGTCTCGGTAAGCGATCGAGATGCATAGCACACTGGTCTACGATTTCCATCAGTCTGCACTTGATACAGGATTGCACCCATTCCAGTCCCGGATGCATCTGCTGCAATGACTGTTGGCAGTTCTGGATCATAATGAGCTAAGACTGCTGTCGAGACCATCATCTCTTTGATCTGTGTGAAAGATCTCTGCTGCGCTTCTCCCCAACACCACACATTGTCTTTCTTCAGGAGTTGACGAAGGGGCTCGTTGATCTCAGCTAATCCTGGGAGAAACTTTCCCACCTGGTTCACCATTCCCATGAACCTCTGTAGCTCTTTCACGCTTCGAGGAACTGGAAAATCTCGAATAGCTCTTGTTTTGCTCGGATCGACCTTGACACCAGTGTCGTCGATGAAGTGCCCTAAGAACTTCACACTCTGTTTGGAGAATTCACACTTTCCCTGATTTAGTGTGATACCTGCTTCCTGCAGACGTTGTAGAACAGCTCGTACTCTGATGTCATGTTCTGTTTGTGTTGCACCATGGACTAGCACATCATCCATGTGACAAATCACGCCGTCAAGTCCTTCGAGGATAGTGGACATCGCTCTCTGGAAGACTTCTGGCGCTGACGTTATCCCGAACGGGCAATCGGTTGAAGCAAAATCTCCCAAATGGAGTGACAAAGGTTGTCAGTAGCTTTGACTCATCCTCCAATGGAATTTGCCAAAAACCCGCTGTTGGCGTCCAGTTTGTGAAGATTGTGCTCTTTCCCAGTTTTGCTAGACTTTCATCGACTGAAGACATCGGATGAATCTCTCGTTCAACTGCCTTGTTGAGAGATGTAAGGTCTACACAAATTCTCACCGAACCACTGGGCTTCAACACTGGAACCATCCCCGAACACCACTTTGTCGGCTCAGTCACTTTTGAGATCACATTTTGCTCCAACATGGACTCTAGTTCTTTCTTCACCCTTCGGTAGAAGCGGATGAGGAACTTTCCTGGCTGTATACAGGCACATCGGCTTGGCATCTGAAGTTAACGTGATGTGGTATGCTGTCTTCAGTTTCCCCCAAACCAGTGAAAAGTTGAGGGAACTCAGCCTTGAAGTTTGCAGTTTCATCATCACAAGAATCGACTTCCTCCACTCTGCGGACTAGATTCAAGGTTCTACACGCTTTCCTACTCAGCAATGAAGACTCCTGATCTTTGACCACATAGAGAGTCTCCTTGATCTGTTTATCTCTATGCCTGAGAGTTGATGTCATTTGTCCTATTACAGTCAGGACTGTACTTCCTGGACACGTAACCTCTTGGTTGTTGGTCTCATGATGTGTTTATTCAGCCATGGAGTGGAATCAGACAACACAGTAACGGCTGCTCCTGTGTCTAACTTGAAGTGTGTTTCATTCCCATCTACGAGGATCGATGAACTCCAGTACGTCTGATCGTTCTCGCTGACTTCACCAAGGAAGGGGACATCAATGTCATCGAAATCATCTACTTCGCTGACTCGAGCTTTCCATTTTAGCTTTGCTGCCTCTTGTTTTCCCTGTTCTGGTTGTTTGGCTTGACACACAGACTGAAAGTGGCCCATCTTTCCACATTGATGGGCACTTTGCATCTTTTGCGGGGACAGCTGGCACGTGCATGATTCTGCCTTCCACACCACTTACAGTTACCCTGCGGAGTTTGAGATGTTTTCTTCGAGTACGTTCCCTTGCTCTTAGGCCTTACGTAGTTTACGGCGAGTTAGGGCTCTCACTCTCTGCACCTCCCCTCACAACAGACTTGTTTTGTTTCCGGGCTTCTGACTGTCTACTCAATTGAACTGCTTTTGAGAGAGTTAGGTCTTCTCTAGACTGTAGTTGATCAGATAGGGAGTCATCAAGCACCCCAACCTACAATTCTGTCTCTTATCAAGCCCTCCTTAAGTCTATCGTAGTCACAGTCCCTCTGCTAGCCTGTACAAATCATTGATAAATGTGTCCACACTTTCTCCCGGGGCGTTGTGTTCGTTTGTTGAATTTTGCCCTTTCAACGATAATGTTTTTCCGTACATTGAAATACTTCTTCAATGTTGCGATCACGTCATCATACTTTGCTGTCTCCTCGTTCACATTGAGAGACACGATAATATCATCGGCACATTCACCCATAGCATAGAGTAGCGTACTAACCTGCTCACTGTCTGGCTTGGATGCGAGGCCCGATGCGACGCGATATCTCTCGAACCGCCGTGACCATTTTGGCCATTGTTCTGCTTGATTGAAGCCTGCAACTTTATCAAAGCTTTCTGGCAATGGGAGACGAGAACTTTCCATGGTTCTTCACTTATACCTGCTGCCACCATGTAGTATTATTCAGACGACAAAAGGAGACTGGACACAAAAGAGTAGTACGATTTGGTTATGTTTTACTTTCACTTCGTGTCGTCGTTTCCACGTTGCCAATATATAGTCTTGTATAAAGACGTTATTAGATATCCCACAGGTAGCATGACCGTAGTACCAAAAACGAGTTCTGCTGCGGAACATCCCAGATCAGACTTGATAGCTGTACGTATACCCAGCAATACCAAGGGAAGGACCTCAGTCCAACGGACTGTGTTATGCGCCTTGAGAGAGGCTTTGAGTTGCCTGTGAAAACGCTCAACAAGCCCATTGGCTGCCGGATGGTATGCTGTTGTGCGAATGCGTTTAGTGCCAAGAAGATTAGTGAGAGCAAGAAAGAGTGCTGACTCAAATTGTCTACCCCTGTCTGTTGTAAGAGTAGTTGGAGCACCAAACACCGCTACCCATCTGGCCACAAAAGTACGTGCTACAGTATCCGCAGTGATATCTGGGATAGGTATAGCTTCTGGCCATCTGGTGAAACGATCCACACAAGTAAGAAGGTACGTGTTACCCCTCTGAAGTAGGAAGTGGGCCTACAAGATCGATGTGCACATGAGAGAAACGTGCATCAGGTGAGGTAAAAGTGCCAAGTGGAACTTTGTGTGTTTATGCACCTTGCATCTCTGGCATTCAAGACATGTTCTGGCCCCATTTCCTGATATCATGATTAATACCAGGCCAAACGAAACGTTCCGTGATGAGCTTTTGAGTGGCCCTGATCCCAGGATGGGATAGTCCGTGGAGGGCGTCAAAAATAGCTCGTCTGTGTTTGACTGGAACAAGGGGTCTAGCAACACCTGTCGAAACATCACATAGCATGGTAGTAAGAGAACCAGGAAGCGATATAGACTTGAGCTGAAGCGAGGAGTCCTGTACCTCACTATCATCCTCTTGATCTTTCGCAATGGCTGCAAAATCTATGACCGAGGATGAATCAACTCTGTCGATACACAGACGGGAGAGAGCGTCTGCTGCTGTGTTCTCCCTTCCTGCTATGTGGTGTATCTCAGATGTGTATTGGGATATGAAATCAAGCTGGCGGATTTCACGAGGTGAGTGTCGGTCAGGCTTTGAATTCAAAGCATGGGTGAGAGGTTTGTGATCCGTGTAGATGGTAAATGTGCGACCTTCAAGTAGATGTCGAAAGTGCTTTACACCGAGGTAGGCTGCTAACAGTTCCCGACCGAAAGTGCTGTACTTAGTCTCGGCAGGCTGTAGTCTCTTAGAAAAGAAAGCCAACGGTTGCCAAATACCATCTACCAGCTGTTGGATAGTTCCCCCAACTCCCACATCAGATGCATCAACCAACAGGCATAGAGGAACATCAATTCTAGGATGAACTAAAACTGCAGCGTTAGCTAACTGATCTTTAGCCTGATTGAAAGCAGAAAGTTCTTGTTCACCTAGGGTGATTGGTTGGTTCTTCTTCGATCTATTTTTCAACAGATCTGTGAGAGGTTGGAGTACTTCTGCACACCGCGGAATGAACCGTCTGTAGAAATTGATCAGCCCGAGGAACTCTCGTAGTTTGGTAAGTGATGGAGGTATCGGAAAATCACGGATGATCTTCACCTTGTCACTAAGTGGCTGTATTCCTTCCGAGTCAACTTTATGCCCTAGAAAGGACAGTAAAGGTACTCCGAACTGACACTTAGCGGGGTTGAGAATGATTCCATACTCTTGCAGGCGGTCAAAGAGTAAACGGAGATGTGTCTCGTGTTCGTCTTTGGTAGTACTAGCTACAAGAATATCGTCTAGATAAACATAGACGAAAGGAAGACCGCGAGTGACATCATCCATCAATCTTTGGAATGTCTGAGCTGCATTGCGAAGGCCAAACGGCATCCTAACAAACTCGAATAATCCAAAAGGGGTGGTTATAGCTGTCTTGTGGATATCGCTAGGCTCGACTGGGATCTGATGATATGCCCTGATGAGATCAATCTTGGAAAAGATTGTCTTGCCACTAAGTGACACAGAGAAATCTTGCAAATGAGGAATAGGGTATCTATCAGGAATAGTACGAGCATTAAGCATGCGATAATCTCCACAAGGTCGCCAGTCCCCTGGTGTCTTCTTCGGAACCATGTGCAAGGGACTTGACCAGTTGCTATCAGATTGTCTGATAATGCCGAGTTCAAGCATGTGTTCAAACTCTGCCTTGGCAATCTGATGCCGATCTGGAGCAAGCCGACGAGGGCGAGCTGAAGCAGGTGGGCCTCGAGTTTGGATATGGTGGGTGGTTGTATGCTTGACTGCTGAGTGCTTGTATACTGGCCGGGTGATGTCAGGATACTCACGAAGAAGGGAGTGGAAACGCTCCGAAGTATCTTGCTTGACATACACCGGGCTAATGATGCCTGTGTATGTACCGACTCCCTGTACTGTAAGAGTGGTGGTGGTGTCTATCAGCCGTCGATGTTTGATGTCGACTAATAGTCCATAGTTATCAAGGAAATCGGCTCCCAAGATAGGTGTAGGTATGTCCGTGACAACAAAAATCCAACGAAAAACTCGCCGCAACCCAAGATCAAGAGTGAAAGATCTCTGGCCAAAAGTCTTAATGGGTGACTTGTTAACAGCTTGAAGTTGGATATTTGTTGCACTTACCATTGCCGATTTTCCTAACATGGATTGAGGGAAAATACTAACTTCGGCCCCAGTATCAACAAGAAAACGTGTGCCTGATTGTTTATCATGAACAAAGAAAAGGCGACTGGGTTGAATGGTGCCAAGTGAATTAGTCGCCGCTATTCCTTGGCGGGCCCGTTTCCCTGGACATATCCAGGGCGGCTTTGTCCTGCTGAGTATGAACAAGGACTTATGCACTTCTGGGCTCGTTTGCCATGCTTCCAGTGGTACCAACATTCGGCCCCAGCATGTTGTTGATGCCGACTCGGGCTACGGGAAGCTGATTGGCGAGGGCCGGAATTCTTCGGGCCTCGCTGTCGACTGCGACTTCTGCGGTCCTCCTGTATAGAACAAGTCAAGGCTTGCACCTGAGCAGCCAGTTGAGCAACCTGGGTAGAAAGTCGATGTACTTCACCAGAGTCATTGGGAGTAGCGCAAGTGTAAGTCTGCGCTGGTACCTCTTTAGGCAAGACATGTGAAATAGTAGGCGGACCAGCAACTTCAACAATTTTGTCGGCTAATGCCGCTAGCGCAACCAAGCTGACATCATCGCTTGTAGAAGCGAGAATCAACTGTACATTGGTTGGCAGGCGTTGCAAAAATAATTGCTTAAGTATACTAGTTTCCAAAGTATTAGAGCCTAATAATTGTTGCATTCTCCTAAGAAGTTGGGAGGGCGACCTATCGCCTAACTCTTCACTCGTCAGCAATTTGTTCAGACGCTTTTGCTCGGAGACAGAAGTTCGCTTGACTAGTGCTGCTTTGAGTATCTTGTACGGCTCTGTTTGGGGAGGGCAATTAAAATATCGCGCACCTCTAGAGCTACCTCTGGTTGTAATGAGGCGACAACATAAGCGAACTTTGTAGACTCAACTGAGACACCTCTAGTTTGAAACTGAGCCTCAACCTGAGCAAACCAAATATCAGGATCATGTGCCCAAAATGGTGGAAGCTTTAAGCTAACATATGAGACTTGAGGGGATGGTTCAGAAACCTCACTAGGTGATACATTGCTATCGGTATCAGGCATGATAATGACGATGACAAGGTAGATTAGATCAACAGAAGAAAAAAAATCTGGATCACGTCGGGGTCACCAGTTTAGGGAATTTAATCACCTAAATAAAAGAAATAGAAATAGATTTCTTTCCTACCTTGTCTCGTAGAAACACCTGTTGAGTACAGATACTTGGAACATATATTATATCACAAGTAGTAGTTCAAATATTGCACAGCACCCGTAGAAAGAATATGTAAGACCATGTACAAAGTAATGACGCTTCTTCGCGAATTAAGTAAAGAAGAAGAAACTTATAATCTCTATAAAGTAATAAGGCCTCAGAACCGAGTAGAGAAACAAGCGAAGAAATAGGACAAGAATTAAGATGAAGCTGAATTAGCTTTGCTGTTGATCGATCGACTCTCTAGAATAGGTGTGCTCTATATGAACAGCTCAGGAGAAGTGATGAAAATAGGTGTGGCAAATAAAGCAAGCAAGTGTAATGTGCCTGTATAAGCTATACCACTAGGTGGTTGCACATCCCAACCCATAGGGTGTGGAATGTGCTTGCCAGAATAAGTATGTATGGCACTCTAGTAATGTAACAGGTGTCACTAAAGAAATGAGTGACAATGGAATAAAAGGCTAGACTTCAAGCCACACAATATAGACAAGACAATAATATATACAAATGCAAAGTTCTCCAAAGGTCAAGTCACTACAAGTTTTTGTTATGTGTGTATTATGTGTATTTTTTACCAAACCCCCCCCCCCCCCCTTGAACAAATCCTGCGTACGCCACTGTTCCTCTATATAGAAAACTTCCCCAATCGGTGCCTTTTGGTCCCCCACCCTCTTTTTCTTATGTTAGTTGAGAGCTGAGTTAAAGAGATAGCCACCTGTCAGTGACCTCGTTATCGCTGTGTGGTCTAATCCCTTCTGGCCCAGTATTGATGGTCTTTAAATGAAATACATACGCAGCTGTTATTACTTGCGAGCCTAAGCCCTCTGTTGTCCTTTGAGGGTCAGTTCGTAGATGATGTGATGTCTGTTTGAGTTTGTCCTTTCTCGTTTTCGTGCCTGATGTCTATTTGCTTACCGTAGACCAAAACGCCCTGTTGTCCTTTGAGGGTCAGTTCGTAGATGATGTGATGTCTGTTTGAGCTTAATTGTCCTTTCTCGTTTTCGTGCCTGATGTCTATTTGCTTACCGTAAACCAAAACGCCCTCTGTTGTCCTTTGAGGGTCAGTTCGTAGATGATGTGATGTCTGTTTGAGTTTGTCCTTTCTCGTTTTCGTGCCTGATGTCTATTTGCTTACCGTAAACCAAAACGCCCTCTGTTTCTTCTGACCTGTACTTTGTCTATTTTGCTCTGACCTTTGATTTATTCTTTGTTAATTGGTCCTTTCTTCTGGGTACTTTGTCTATTTTGCTCTGTCCTTTGTTTGTTTGTATGCTTCTTTGTTTGTTTGTATGCATCTTTGTTTGTTTTTGTGACTGTTGATATTGGCCAGTTTGGCCGCCCATAGGGTTGCGATTTTTCGTGGACGCAGCGCACATATTCTGTATAGTGCAAATACAGATATAGGGCGGGGTCACAAGTGTGCGTTTTGCAAACCAAATACGTATACGCGCCGCCATGCGCGCTCTAAATTAGTATAATATTAGCGCGCAGGCTAGGCCATGGCGCGCTAGGCTAGCTATAGCGCGTTTAATTTGTCGACACTATGTAGATCTCCAGTCTACTCTAGCTCTCGATCTCAGATGCAGCTTGCTAGCTAGCTAGCTGGACGTATACTCGACTAGACTGACTTTAGCTCATTGGATGGAAGGACCCGAGCCTGGATCTATTCTACTGCTAGTGAGATCTATTCTAGATCTAGGCCTAGGGCTGGCCTACTTTAATTATTGGAAGCTGTACCGAATTCTGATTTTGCTATGGCAACCATTAGTGTCTTTTTCATCTTAATTCTTTTCAACGCTCTCCTCAATTTCAAGACAGTCGAACCAGCAGGTAAGCCCAAATTTGATCGTCAATCTGTCTATCCTAGGTCTAGAAATCTACTCGATCTGAGTCTCTGGTATAGAGTCTAGGCCTAGACCGAATTTTTCGTCTCTTTCGTTCGTAATTAGCCTCTTATTGGGGTAGATCTACGGTCGGCTCTCTCTCGTCTCTTTCGTTCGTTAGCCTCTTATTGGGGAGCCGTGAGCCGCTTTCGCGACTCACGGTTCGTAGTCTCGCCGTATCAGACGTTCTGCTTAAGGTTAGTCTAGCAGCAAAGAAAAAAGCTCGGCACTCCGCCTAGATTATAGGCTAGGGTACGGTCGGCTCTCTCTTTAGAGACCGAAACAGACTATCCCGCGAGCGCATATTTTTTTTACACAACTGTTTAGCCATTTTCGCGAAAAAAATCCAAGAAGTGCTCTGGTGAAAGAGTCTAAGTCGTCAGCGCAATATAATTATGTGCAAGTACGTACACCCAGGGAAGGGAAGATAATAGAAAGGGGAAAATAAGGATAGTGGAGAGGATATGGATATGAGAAGGAAAAACAAGGAAATACATAAGGAAAGAGAAGAGGATAAGTCAAAGGAAGAACATAGAAATACATAATTGAAGAGCTAAGAGGATCATCATCTAGACTAAGGGAAACAGGGAAATACATAAAGAAGGAAAAAGGGATCATCAGATTAAAACAAAGAAATATATAGATGACGATCGAAGGAGAAAAGGATAGATTGAAGGAGAAACAACGAAATGCATAAAACAAAAGAGAAGAGGTTAGAATATAAAGGAGAACAAAAGAAGACATTTAACGAAGGAGAACTGGGGGATAGATTGAAGGAAAAACAGGAGAAAAGATAGATTGAAAAAGAAAAAAAAAAATCATGACAAAAGAGAAGAGGATAGATTGAAGGAGAACACTGAAATACATAATGAAAGAGAAGAGGGGATATATTATGTACAGCTTCATCAATCCAACAAAACTGCTAAGGGTAATGGTAGACTCTGTCTCTAGTCGTTTGCACAGTATATTTGACTGAAGTGGCTAAACAGTTGTGTAAAAAAAATATGCGCATCCCGCGAAGGGTGTAGGGTTATGTGGGCAAATCAGTAGGTCCTACACAACACTGACTTGCAAAACTTATCCCCGAATTACTCCTTTCACAGAATGCATATCCGCTACATTTTATATTGTAAATTAGGCCTAGATCTAGATCTAGGTAGATAGGCCTATGCTTAACTAGGTCTACTTCGGTTCCACTTACCAACTTCATTGAAATATTCCGTTTAATGGTCCATTTTTAGGAAATTATGGGTCAAAATCGAAATCCATGATAAAAATCTTGCAGCGGTGGTTTAAACTCTCACTGCGCATAAGGTCATCTAAATCTCATCCCTTCTAGTCTACGCCGAAGGCAAAATGATTATAAAGTCAATCCAAATGCTGTGCCGGCTAGTGTTGGTGTTCAAGACTAGGACCTTTCTGTGTCCTTCTGTGTCCTTTTAACGTATATTTCACCCCCAAATGAAAGATCACTCGCTTTACTTACCCTATTTTCTAGCAGGGACGTATCAAGTCTGCCAGACAATCAGATTTTTTTTCCAGAAAATAATTCTTACTAAGCCTAAGGCCACAATCTCAGAAAAATAATTCTTACTAAGGCCACAATCTCACAATTTTTACTTGATTTTCCTGTTATCTGCAAAATATATAAATGTGCCAAAAAGGTAATTTTTCTCATCATTTTTTATCCCATTCATTTTGTCTTTGGAACTCAGTTTTCTCACATAATGTCGATTGTGCTTCTGCTCCTTGTATGAATGGAGGGACTTGTGCTGATGGAGTTAACAACTTTACTTGTTTCTGTGAAGATCGATGGCTTTACTGGGAGCATGTGTGAAACAGGTAAGCTATAGTATTAGACTAAGTCAACGCAGATTATTACCTATTATATTCCTCATGTATAGTTGTTTGCATTGCGATTGTACAGAGCGCGAAAAAGGTATAGACAAGTACTATCTTTCGATCTCAGGTCGAGATAGTACTTTTGTAAAGTAACTTTTTGCTGCTACCCCACTTGCCCACCCTTAACCTTGCCCATTGAATACGCATAGCAAAGTAGGTTATGGAAATGTCAAAGTCAATGTCAATGTCAAATGAGCGCGCATCAACTGTATTACATGTATGCATGTTGCGCTTTGTAAAATCTAGCTGAAGCTAAACTGTCTGCAGAATCAGTTCTTATTATTATGTAAAATTCACTTTAAATAGACCTTATTGCCGATGTGGGATATAAAACAAATATTAACCTCCTTTACTTGGGCAATGGATACAAACTATCATCGCCTCGGTGATCTCGGGGCTACCATCTTCCCTCGCCTTGCGGCTCGGGAAGATAGTAGCCCCGAGATCACCTCGGCGATGATAGTTTGTATTATATACCTCACTTAAGTAATCCAGCCATCTGATTGGTCGAAATTGCATTCATAAACTTCAACTGTTCCTGTAAAATTCCTGGTAACCATGCTTAAAACATTTCAATATTTTTAATAACCATGGTTATTAAAAAAATAAGTCAGTCTCCATGGTTACCCCATAGGTTTACATGTTAAAAAATGGTTTGAGCGATGGAGGATACCATACGTGTGCGAAAAATTGGTCGGCAATTTCAATACAATTGAATCTCGATCGATCTTACCGACAATTTTATCTTGCATTGTTGACATGAAGACGAAAATAAACTCTCAAAAACAAAAAACAACATCTGCCGATAGATCTTGATCTAAGTTCGTGCCAATATGCATTGCAAAAGTAAAAGAAGGGTCCGTTTCATGGAGCTTTTGCGAAGCATCCCTCACGCGGAGCCGTTTTCAATCCATTTTAATGTATATATTGGAGAAAACTGCCAAGCATGTTAACGGCGCCTGATAGCTGAGTGGTCTAAGCGTTGGTTTTTCCATACACCTCTTGTTGTACGCAAGAGTTCGAATCCCGTCTTCGACAAAAATGAAAAATATTTTTTATTTTTTATTTTTTAGTCTATTTTTTTTCGGCATATAAAAGTATTAATGACTGCTTTAATATTCGAGAAATAGTTGTTTTCATACGCTCTCGGGAAGGTTACAATTGGGCTATTCCCCTCGGCAAGCCTCGGGGAATAGCACAATTCTAACCTTCCCTTGAGCGTAATAAGACAACTATTTCTCTCAAAGCAGTCATTAATACTATACCATTACCCTCGTAGTCGATTAATATTTGCTTACTATAAACTTTTTTATGTAGGGCAATTGCTCCTTGCTAATCAAGAAATTAAAGATAAATTGAAAAACCAGAAATAAAAATGACCTATTTTGGACAATATTATCACAGAAAAATATTCATGATGGTTGGTGCTATTTGATGAATATTTTTCATTCTATCTGAAGGCAAAATACGATGACCTCTCCCAATGCGCATGCTCGAAGCTGATCTGCGTTTTTTGTTACTGTTGCGTGAAGAGCATATACAAATGTAGGAGCATTGAACAGAAAATATATCACCATATATCACCTGTTCTTCGCTCCCTTCATTGGCTACCGGTCCATTTTGAAATCCTACTTCTTTCATACAAAATAACACATAACCTTGCCCCTAAATATCTTCTTGACCTAGTCTAGCTCCCTTCCATCCTCCTATCCTGCCAGATCCCTCCGTTCATCTTCCTCCATGCGATTAATTCACAGCCCCGAACAAAAACCCGTTATGGTGACCGTACCTTTTCATCAATTGCCCCCGCCCTCTGGAACAAACTCCCACCCCATATTAAAAATGCCCCATCCATTGAATCACTCAAAACCCTTCTCAAAACCCACCTTTTTAATCAGTTATAGTATGCTTTTTGGAGACGCACACAAGTAGTTAATTCCATTCAACTCAATTACGGTATATTTTTGTTGCTTTTAAGGTATTGAACATGTTGAATAATTATACTAAAGCAGGACAGTACCACCTGTGTGCTTAGTAACGCCTGTATAAAGCGCCCTATAAATGTAATTATTATTATTAAAATGAATAATTCATGAGGCTTCGGGAGCGTTCAAATGTCTAAACAAAGATGGTGGACCCTCATGGTGTGACCAAAAACCAACTAGTTTATATGGTCTATGATCTACATGTATGCAGACAATGTCTAGCATAGATCTAGATTTAGAAATAAAACTTGTTGCTAAAACTAAAAGATAAATTTGTTAACGTTTGTCTTTCTTTAAAAAAATTCTTTTCATGTCATGCATATAAGAGTACGGCTGTTTTTTCCCCTGGTTCTATGGATCTGCATTTGGATACTGTTACCTATGGGAAAGAGATCTATTAAATTGGACCCTAGCCAGAGAATCTTGTATAGATCAAGGAAGAGGTGCTGAATTAGCTAGTATACACAGTGCAGAGGAGAATGCTTTTGTATATGGTAAGAATCCGGACCATCGTCTCCAAGTGAGTGGGAGAGGGGAGGGGGTAGGTTTAGGTATATGAGGAGATGACCACTCACAACTTTAATAGAGTAATGGGGTTTTAGGTATTAAATTAAGGTCAGATGAGCATCCAGGGGCCCGCCTTAGTGCTGCTGGTACTGTAGAGCTGAACAAAAAAAAAGGGCTGACACAAAAAAGGAAAGGAAAGAAAGGGTGCCATCATTTTCTTAGGGTACCTTTTTACTCCAAGAGTCACAGACAGCAACCTTGCAACACACTCTACAGGACCCAAACACTAGCTCCTAGCAGCTAATCCCAGGTTTCAGGTCCATTTATTGGCATCACATTAATTTCATCAAGTGGAGGGTAAAATCTTATTAACAGCACCAGATGGGCCCATAGGTATCATTTGCATTGGGAAGGAATGGGTGTATCACGTCCCCCTATTCCATTTACATGCTATAGTCTAGATGTGATACACGAACTCTCAACTTACGGTGCCCACAGGTCGGTAACAACTTTTAATTAGTGCACACTGTTACTGCACTGTGACTTCTAATCTTTGAAATATTATATATTCTCGAACAGGAATTATGAAGTAAATTTTATAAAAATAAACGAGAACTTAACATTCAAAGTTTAATCATTATTTTATGATTAATTTGAGGGAAAAATATACGCCCACCTCTCCCTCCCTTTTTTTATAAAAGATCGTCTTAAGTAAGTTCTTGTCAGCTTATATTTTATTGAGGACCATTCTTCAACAGTAGCCACGATTGCTTAAAAATGATCTGCGCATGTGGCGGGCGGGGTTCTCATATTGACTCTTAATTCCCTCGAATTATTCATAACATAGCGATCAAACTTCAAATGGGTAGTTCTCGTTTAATCTTTCTATTCAACAAGATATTAATTAAAAGGTGCTCAAGCAATTTTGATGTAATAAATTTGACCTTTCGGATGAACAAAAAGATAATTTTGATTTTTTTTTTTTTTTTTGTGTGTGTGTGTGTGTGTGTGTGTTCTATTCCAGGTTTGATAAAAAGGTTTGCATGGATTGGATATAGTGATCAGGTAACAGAAGGTGTTTTAGACGCTGTAGATGGAACTCCAGTTGACTTCTCAGGTTTTCCTAGTAAGTATGTATACCTGTAGTTATTGCTAAACCAAGAAGAAATAGAATGAAGACATTTTTTAAATAATTGGTAGGTGTCTTATCCATAATTTATCTTAGTCTTGTTCTATAATTGATCTGGGTCTTGTTCTATAATTGATCTGAGTCTTGTTCTATAATTGATCAGTGTCTTGTTCTATAATTGATCTGAGTCTTGTTTCAATTTCATTTTTTTTTTCAATTTCAATTTCAATTTTGTTTTCATCTTTAAAATAAAGAACAAATATAACATAGTATTGACACAATGTATTAAAATAATAATATAAACATAAACAGTTCAATAATTGATCTGGGTCTTGTTCTACAATTCAATTATATTTATATTTAACTTGTTTTAGTAATTGTTATGACACCAAACATATTGGGCTATGTAACTGCCTTGATCTTGTAGTTGATAGTTAGGGCTAAAACAAATTGTATCAACACATTTAATAACACATGCTTGCCTCTCCCCCCAAATATCAGTACAGATGGAATAGTGTCCTTTTTAGTACAATGTTTGTGTCAAAATTAATGATAATACCGGTAATGCAATTTGAGCCATAGAATTGACTGCTTTCTGGGCCTGTTGGTTTACTGAAATTCAAATAAATGTATAATGATAGGTAGTAACTTTGAAATTGATCTTCAAATTTTGCCAAAATTACAAATATGTAGCACCGAATGTAACCAATAAAAAGCCAATATAATCCAGCCTCATGCAGGGCTACAATGCAATGATTTTTGATAACATAAAAATATTATTTTTGCTAAGTCTTCATCAAGTATAAACCACATGTTTAAAACCTTTTTGTTATTCTTTTTGTTCTGACTATTATCTCTCTCTATCTATTACAGCTACTTGGAACAGACAGAGTGAAAGTCGTGATTGCGTTTATGTGAAACATCAAAGGGTTAATAACTGGTACCCTCTAGATTGTATGCATAATAAGACGTCACTTTGCAAATCTACAACTACTTTTTCTGCCAGTAAGTGTAAAGAATTGTAGAGGGCCATGCAACAGGTCTCTTCCTGATCATATAGAGCTCATCAATTAATCCATTCCTCACACAGTCACAGTGTCAAAATTTAGTTCAAACAGTATAGGTTAAATCAAACTTATTACACTTCTTTTCCCCATTTTATGCCTCTGACAACTTCAGGTGGTGTCGGATTCATTATGTTTTCAGGCTGTCCTTCCATATAGGCGCGGATCCAGGGGTGGGGGGAGGGGGGGGGGGGCGAGAGCAGGCCTCTCCCCCCCCCCCCCCCCCCCTGGCCAAAAAAAAAAAATTGTGACCAAAATTTATTTTTGTTTCTTGCACAAAATATCGGCCGGCATGATTTTCAAATTTCCGGTGGCCAAAAAAAAAAAAAAATTAGCCCCCACACCCTTAGATTGAAATTTTTGCCGGGAGTCCTAGCCTAATATGTCCCAAGGAAACTAAAAATGGTGCTTTTATCCGGCAAATAACGATACGTTAATCGATACATTTGACGCTGAACCACCTGCATTGGCAGAACAAGGGATTTAAGGAAACAAGAAGATTATCTATTCATTAGTTTCTCTAAACTGCACCAGAGAGTTACATCACAGACAATTTCCAGGTGGATTAAAGAATCCTTCACAGCTGCTGGGATTGATACATCTTTATATAAATTGCACTCTACACGTGCGGCAGCGGTCTCTGCAGCAAAGAGAGCAGACCTGCCTATTTCCAATATCCTCACCCAGGCAGGGAGGGCTAACAAACAGACATTCAGGAAGTTCTTCAACGAACCTTTAGTGAAGGAATAGGGAGCCTTTACAACAGTGATTTTAGAACAGTAATCCTGTACAAGATGAAAAGTACATCTTTTATTTACCTCTGCTGTCTGGGTACTAGTTTTGCAAAGGTATTTTGCACATCAGCCAAGTCTTACTGCTGTGCTTCAATATTTCATGTAGTCCCTTCAACGAGACTCACAAAGTAAAATAGAAAGATTAAACAAGAACTTAACGTTTGAAGTTTGATCTTTATTTCATGAGAGTGTCGAGGAAGAGATTACATGCCCTCAGCTCCTACCCTATGACTTCAAAAGTAATTTAAGTTCTCTACATCTTTCTATGGGTTCAGCAGTCACATTTGCTTTGAAGTATGTGCGCCTCCGCGTTAAGCGAGATCTCATGTAATCTCTTCCTCGACACTCGTGAAATAAAGATCAAATTTCAAACGATAAGTGCTCGTTTAATCTTTCTATTAATAATAGTCTACATGTATAAGCTAGTGACAGTTAAAATCTATTTGGTCTATGATCTATGCACAAAATGAATAGTGTAGATCATCGTTTCAAAATTAAAATTTTGTGCTTAAAGATAAATTTGCTAACATTTTTCTTTCTTTCTTTAAAAAAATTCTTTTTATGTCATGCGTATCAGCTGATGGTTGTGCCGAAGGCTGGGTCCATAACCCTGCAAATGGATACTGTTACTTCTTTGAAGATAGAGGTGGGACGTGGTTCGAAGGCAGAGAATTCTGTTTCGAAGTAGGTGCTGACTTAGCTACCGTACACAGTGCAGAGGAGGATGCCTTTATATTTGGTGAGAATATGGACCATCGTCTCCAAGTGAAGGGGAGGGGGGGGGGGGGGGGGGGGGGAGTGGTGGTTTAGGTATATGTGGAGATGACCTCTCACAACTTTTTAAAGAGGAATGAGATGTGTTTCCAACATAAAATTGAAATGACATTGCGTTAGGAACCTGGGAGCATTTTTGTTTAAGTGCTATTGGTACTGGAGAGTTAAAACAAAGTCTGACACAAGTCTGACACAAAAAAGGAAAGAAGAAAAGGTGCCATGTTTTTCTTAGGGTGCCTTTTTACTCCAAGAGTCACAGACAACAACCTTGCAACACACTTTACAGGACCCAAACACTAGCTCCTAGCAGCTAATCCCAGGTTTCAGGTCCATTTATTGGCATCACATTAATTTCATCAAGGGGAAGGTCAAATCTTATTAACAGCACCAGATGGGCCCATAGGTATCATTTGCATTGGGAAGGAATGGGTGTGTCACCTCCCTCTATTCCATTTACATGATATAGATGTGTTACACGTTGTATCAGCCTCAAGACAGTCCAGATTTTGCTGAATTAATCAGAAATCCAGCTTTGGTCCAAGGTTGCTAACACAATATTGCATTGTGGAAGCTTGAGCTGTTCATAGAGGTGATATTGCCGCTTCTTGGCTCAGCAACTAATTTAAATTGACCATTGCAACTGACATTCAGTTTCTCGCAATTTAAACAAATGAAAGTCTGAAATTTTAAATTGTTTTGCCTGAAATGTCCCCTTAAGAAGAAAGTGTAGAGTTTTCAGTTCCATTCCACTTCTTGTATTTTACACAAATATTTTGTTAACATTTTCATAATTTACAATATAAATTATATTTGTTTCAAGTACTATTTATGCATTTCTCTGCCCTTTCTCATAAAACATTGCAATAATTGTCATTTGAGTTACCAAAATGATATCCTTTTTTGAGTTTTAAAAAACAACATCATCACCAAAACTGGCTACCTGTGAACTGTTACAAGATATTAATAAAAAATGTGATAAATTTCACCTTTCTGGTGAACAAAAAGATAATCAACTCTTTGTTTATGTTTTGTACTCCAGATATGCTTACAGAATTTGTATGGTTAGGATTAAACGATCTGGAAACAGAAGGAGTGTATACTAACTTTTCAGATGGAACTCCAGCTGACTTCGAAAATTTTCCTGGTAATTATATATATGCTAAACCATGAATAAATACAATGAAGAAATTTGTTTGATAATTGATTAGTGACTTCTTCTATAGTTGATCAGGGACTTGGTCTTGTTCCATAATTGATTTGAGTCTTGTTCTATCATTTATCTGGGTCTTGTTCTATCATTTATCTGGGTCTAATTGTTTAATAATTGATCTGGGTCTTGTTCTATAATTGATCTGGGTCTTGTTTTATAATTGATCTGGGTCTTGTACTCTTGTTCTGTAATTGATCTGGGTTTTTTTCTATAATTGATCTGGGTCTTGTTCTATAATTGATCTGGGTTTTGTTCTATAATTGATCTGGGTCTTGTTTTATAATTGATCTGGGTCTTGTACTCTTGTTCTATAATTGATCTGGGTTTTGTTCTATAATTGATTGGGGCCATGTTCTATAATTGATTGGGTCTTGTTCAATAATTGATCTGGGTCTTGTACTCTTGTTCTATAATTGATCTGGGTTTTGTTCTGTAATTGATTGGGGCAATGTTCAATAATTGATCTGGGTCTTGTACTCTTGTTCTATAATTGATCTGGGTTTTGTTCTGTAATTGATTCGGGCCATGTTCTATAATTGATCTGGGTCTTGTACTCTTGTTTTATAATTGATCTTGGTCTTGTTTTATAATTGATTCGGGCCATGTTCTATAATTGATCTGGGTCATGTACTCTTGCTCTATAATTGATCTGGGTTTTGTTCTACACTTCAATTATCTTTATATTGAATTAGTTTGAGTTTTTATGACACTACCTTTATTGGACTATATAACTGCTATGATCTTGTAGTTGATACTTAGGCTTAAATAAATTTGAATACTATTACTAGTATTCATGTATATTGCAGATCAACACATTTAATAACCCATGCTTGCCTCTCCCAACAAATATGAGTACAGATGGAATATTGTCCTTTTTAGTACAATTTTTGTGTCAAAATAAAGGATCATAATGCAATTTGAGCCATAGAATTGGCTGCTTTCTGGGCCTGTTGGTTCACTGGAATTCAAATAAATGTATCATGATACATGTAGGTATTATCTTTGAAATTGGTCTTCAATTATTTCCCAAATAACAAATATGAAGCACCAAATGTAACCAATTTAAAGCTTGTAGAGTTATTTTATAGTTGTTTGTAGTTTGCATAACCTCATAACATTAAATGCCAGTTTGAATTTGTTATTGTTGTATGTCTACTATATTCTTGCTCTCTGTATCTGTTCAATCCTTTAATCCCTTAAAAGAAATTCTATTTGCATTTTCCTTCTTTTAATCTGTATTCTTCTCCCTCACCTCCACACATGAACTTCCCTCATGTCTTTCTTTATTCAGATCACCAGAGCATGCAATATTTGTGTAAAATGTCATTGTAACAATATTTATATTATATTGACTGGGCTTGAGGGGTATATCAGAAATATTGACCAATCTAAGATCATATTGCCCCGAGTTGAAGACGAGGGCAATATGGCCTAAGCGCGGTCAATATTTATGATGTACCCCAAAAGAAGCCCTGTCAATATAATTATTATTACCTATATGAGTCATTTTTTAACAAATGATATACAACTTTGGTATCAAGCATGATTTTTACTCACGTCTGTTTTCCGGTCCATCTGATTTCAGGTTATTCAGGCAGGTATGTAATAGTGACGTAACAATGATTGTTACAGCGCGTACACTTTAACACCTACTCAATACTGCGTGTATGCACCTTAATAAATGCGCACTGACAAGAAAGAGTGGAATATGGCACGATATTGCCCTCTGATTTAGTACTGTGATCTACGGGGAAAACCCGGAAGAGAGCAATATCGCAAATATTGCCGGCTCTCATGGCTCTGTTTCATTCGGAGCAGCGTGCTAAATACGACTTTTTATTTAGCAGCTAAAATGCCTTGTATGGGTAATAATGTATAATTCAGCCTTAGGGCTACAATGCAATGATTTTTTAATAACATCGAAATGTTATTTTTGCTTAGTCTTCATCATCAAAGTATAAACCACATTTTTAAAACCTTTTTGTTATTCTATTCGTTCTGATTATTCTCTCTCACACACACTCTCTCTACTACAGCTGACAATTATCAGAATGAAGATCATGATTGCGTTTCTATGAGACATCTTGAGCTTTATGATAGATACTGGTTTTTCTTGGAATGTAACTTTACTGCAGCATCTTTATGCAAAAGACCCCAAGAAGTTATTGCCACTCAAGCTCCTCCCTATTTATTTACAACCACCAATGTTCCTGCTACAACCACCACTATTCCTGCTACAACAAGAACAATTGATGCAATCATACTCATAGAACTTCTTCTGTTTCCAAATAATGGTAAGAATTAAGAGACACATTGTAACTACTGTACATACTCAATGAAGCTTGGTAAGTGACATAAAATAACATCCTACAAATAGAAAAAAACAGGTAAGAAGATTCAATGAAAATAGAAATAAAATAGAAATGAAATTTATTTGATAGTGTGTGTTCATTTGATTGTAATCCACCACATAGTTATTCATTTTTATGCCTCCGTTACGAAGTAGCCGGAGGCATTATGTTTTCTGGTAGTCCGTACGTCCCGTTCTCGTGATCGCGTTATCTGAAGAACCGATTAATGGATTCCTGCCAAACTTTGGTCATGTATGTATCTTGCAGAGCCAATGAACTGATTAGATTTTGGGGTCACGAGGTCAAAGGTCACAGGGCTCATTATGTATGCAAAAACAGCTCGTGATCGCGTTATCTCAAGAACCGATTGATGGATTCCTGCCAAACTTAGGTCATGTATGATACTTGCAGAGCCGATGAACTGATTAGATTTTGGGGTCACAAGGTCAAAGGTCAAAGGTCACATGGCTCATTATGTATGCAAAAACAGCTCGTGATCGCGTTATCTGAAGAACCGATTGATGGATTCCTGCCAAACTTTGGTCATGTATGTATCTTGCAGAGCCGATGAACTGATTAGATTTTGGGGGCACGAGGTCAAAGGTCACAGGGCTCATTATGTATGCTAAAACAGCTCGTGATCACGTTATCTCAAGAACCGATTGATGGATTCCTGCCAAACTTAGGTCATGTATTTTACTTGCAGAGCCGATGAACTGATTAGATTTTGAGGGTCATGAGGTCAAAGGGTCATATATGTATATGAGAAATCGCTTGTAATCACGATATTCTGAGAACCTGTTAATGGATTACAATTGAACTTGAATTTGAAAAATTTCTTCTGTTTTGGTTTGTAAACTTGCTATATGACGGAGGCATCATTTTCGACTGCGCGCAGTCGAAGTTCCATCTAGTTTGATATACCACTCATTTTGTTTACTCTATATAAGTTGATTGCGTAAATTATTTCTACCATTGTCTGATTGTTATGTATCGCTTTGCGTGTTTAATCTGTATTTGAAATCCAAACTTTTGGTTGCAATAAATGAATTAAATAAGTTTACTTGCATAACTTACTCCCAGGTGATTGCATCATGTGCATTATTTTTAAAAGTTTTTTTATTTTTTTATTTTGTTTTATGTTTGCTGTTATATCACTGTTTTTATATTTTCTCATCTTAATCTGTTCATATTGACAGTGTCCAGTATTGACAACATCTTCAGGGTTAATAACACCATCCTTGTGACTGCATCTGTTTTGGGGTCCTTTCAACCACTATCATCTCAAATCTTGTGGTCCATCACGAACCATCTATCGGGTAACTCAATCCAATACACAGTCTACTCTGAAGATGCAGTGCTCGTCCGGTTCACCACAACTTCAATTTTCACCATTAAAGCGACGGCCGTCGGGAACTCTTACAATCTGACAGCTACTGCAAATGCAACTGTCAAGCCTTTATGCATCAGCAGCCTGACCACGTCTGTGAAGGAGCATTGCGATGCTCCCCATCCCGCTGTGTACCTCAGGGCCTTCGACATTCATATCTCGACCCATATGGAGCTGGATGGAAAGTGCATCGACCCCATGACCCCTGACTTCAAGTGGCGGATTTTCACATCTACTGTAGCTGATGATGTAGTGACTGCTTTTGAAAAGATCACACATGTAAATACATGGTTATTATTTGATGATTTCATCAATATCGTACAAATACATTATCTTTTGGTATAATCTATGTACCGGTACATTTAATTTGTATTTCTTCTCTCAGATGATATTTTTGCATGACGGTTCAGTTGTTATCCTTGCCCTAAACCTATATTTAGGCACAAAATTTATTCACTCTGTACTGAAAGTCAGATTTTTATTTTTTTTTAATTATAGAAAGAATGCTGTTTACTTTTGTGTCAATTAGTTTTAATGCAGGAAGTTCTTGAACTCAATGACCAAGTCCAGTTTGATGTAAAGACATTTTTTAAGATAAACAAAAACAAATTATGTTCAACCCATGAAGTGAAATCAGTTTGTGGTATATTTTCACATATTCTGTCACCGGTAGATGTATACCTCAAGTGGAACTGGATTATAATTATTTGGTTGATATTGTATCTGACTCAAAGGCATGTTTTCTCTATAGATTGATGTATACTTTGTGCCCTAAGCTTGTAGTGGAAACCATTTAAGTGCATGATTTGTAATGTCTTAAACTCTCTCAACAGACTCGTCAAGTGATGATTCCGAGAGGAACTCTACCCTATGGTATTTATAGCCTAAATCTGAATGCTAAAACTCATCTAAAAACATCGGGTGAAGTGACTGCCGAAAAAGAAATCATCAGTTGGTTGGAGATCCAACCGCCTCCATTGGTAGCTGTTATCAAGGGCGGAGCCTCACGGTCACATGGTACTTCTCCATTATTTTATTTATGAGTGAAATACATTATCATACTTGAAAACATTATTTAGAATATCGCCATAAAACATACTCATGAATAAATATATTTCACTTCCAAACTTCAGTTTGATGAGGTTTTGCTTTTACTTGATTTTCTTCTTCCTTTTTTGTTTATTGCTTTCTGACGTAATATGACCAACTGTTCTTTTGTAAAACATTATCTTTAGGTGTATCTTCAAACTTGATAGTGGATGGCTCGAACTCATATAACCCAGATGTGCCCCTAGGGTCATCCAGTAACGTGACCTTTCTGTGGTACTGTGTAGTTGTTGATCCTGGCGTCATGTACTCATCTCTCGATGAAGCAATACAAAATACAGGTATTTATGCATAATGTTTTTACATGTATGTGAGCAACTCATTTAAACATGAAATCAGCATTTAGAGCAGTTAAAGCTTAATTTAAAGAGTATACTATTTACACTTAAAATGTAAAGAGCTTCCACTTCATGTCATATCTAACATAGCATTTTACGAAAATCAGTAAAACATAACAATGAAATACTAACAGAAAAGGTTGTTAATATCTGTGCAATAGCTAATATGTTTCATTCATCTTCTTCTATTCTAGGCGATGCCTGTTTTGAAGATGAAGGAATAATGATGAATTCAACTTCATCTACGATTGAAGTAATTGCCAACAAGCTTAATGCTAATGTGACTATGAACTTCTGGCTCAACATTTCAAAGGAAGGACAAATATCTGGGTTGACACAACAAAGAATCCACTTGACCCTTGGGCTATTACCAGATATAGAAATCAGGTAATCTACTTAAGATGTTGAAACATTTGTTAATATTTCCAGCATTCCACTAGATCTAGAGTTTCATTTAAAAAGATTGGTTACGGCAAGGGGAGTTAAACAAATGGACCAATACAACAACAGATCCAATTGACCCCATGGCTTTTGCCAGAGATAGATATAAAGGTAATCTACTTAACCACTTGACTGCTAATGGCTTAAAATACGTTCATACCGCCTGTGCTACAGCATTTTTGTACTGAACAAAAACTTCACAAAAAATGTACACTGCACACACAAAAAGCCGGTATTTTTCTAGAAGAGCGCCATATACTGTTCGAGACCTGTATGACATCATTGCAGTGCTAATTACACAGTAGGGCTAGGCCTTATGCAGTGCTACGGTCTTGAAAGTGCAATGCACTAAGCACGTACATGTACGTGGTGCGCACAGACATGCAAGAGCGAGAACACGTACATGTAAATGGTGAGCAGTCAAGTGGTTAAGATGTTGAAACATTTGTTAATATTTCCAGGCTTTCCAGCATTCCACTAGATCTAGAGTTTCATTTAAAAGGATTGGTTACGACAAGGGGAGTAATAACAAATGGACCAATACAACAACAGATCCAATTGACCCCATGGCTTTTGCACGAGATAGATATAAAGGTAATGTTGAAACAATTGTCCAGCATTCCACTAGATCTTGAGTTTCATTTAAAAAGATTTAAAAAATTGGTTTCAGCAAAAGGAGTAATAACAAATGGATCAATACAACAACAAATCAAGTTGACTCCATGGCTTTTTTTTCCAGAGATTGAGATCGGGTAATCTACTCAAGATATGAAACAATTATACAAAAATTTAAAAAATTGACACATTTCAAAGCTCTTCAGACATTTTGTATGAATTGCTTCGGCAAGGATTGAGAGAACTAGTGTGTCATTTTATCATAGTATGCAGTGGACTGCAAGCTATATTAACATACCCATACATCAGCTAATTGACTCTAGATTTAAAACCACTTATTAAAATTGTGTATTTTAGGTTTTACAGGGCAAAGGTACAGTAAGATTAGGAAAAACTACTGGATCATCGCAACATAAAATTCAGTTGATGCCACAGATAATGGTACAGAAATCAGTAAATCTTCTCGAGATGTGGAAACATTCATTGAAAATTTTGTGACCTGGACTCTGTCTTATAAACACTTACAATCAAATGCAACTTATTTGGGATTGATATCAATCGCAACTACTGGTATGTACATAAGAGATAGGTGACTGTGAATTTGTGATTGATGGAGAGCTCGCGATCAACTCTTTATAGAAAGAGGCCCTGAATATGTTAAGGTTCTATAGTAAAATTTAGCTTGGATGATAATTTTGTAAAGGGGTCTGTTGTTAAAGAAGCTCTAAATTGCTCCAGCACACTAATCAAATAATGAAAGATTACAGGTTACAGGCTAAATGATAGTAACTTCCATCATAACATACATAACTATGTCTTCTTTTTCAAGACTACACAAACAGTCCTTTTCAGGACTACACACCCTCAAGAAAGATTACCGAGAGTCCTTTTCAGGACTCCTCAATCCTCTCTCTCACATGGTGCACCGCAAGCCTACTGTATATCTACATCACCATGCAAGCCGACACTTACAAGCAGCATCTATGTCTTATTTGTATCCATAGTTGCATCAGTAACTGCAACATGTACATCTTCACAGCTGAGCGTCTGGTCCTACATGCCTCATGCACCAACTGTGACAGTGAGAATGAAGATGTATCCTTCCGATGGAGCCTTGAGTCGAACCATACCTCTGCTGTAGGTGACTTGTCTTCACAGACTACTACAGGGATTGACCAACCCTACCTGGTCATCAAGCCTCACATATTTGATTCCATATCTGAAATGGCTAGCATCATTCTACGAGCTACCGGTAAGTACACCTAACTTTGAAATGTGAGGCCTGTAATACGTTGGAAACTGTAGTTACTGTTGTTATTCCTTCTGACCATACTTTGTCATTAAACCTCGTAACACTTTATTTCATGTTCGAATTAGGTAACATCATAAGTATGCCAAGCTTTGAAATGTTGGGCTTGCAGTACTTCAAAAATTGTAGCTGCTAATGGAATTTCTTTTTACCTCAACCTGTACAGTTATTTTAAAAGCATTATCATGCAAGTCAAAGGTTAGTACTCAATCATAGAAATGTTAGACTTGAAAATTTGTGGGTGTTGATGTCATATTCT
Source organism: Strongylocentrotus droebachiensis (assembly GCA_035222895.1). Lineage (NCBI taxonomy): Eukaryota > Metazoa > Echinodermata > Echinoidea > Camarodonta > Strongylocentrotidae > Strongylocentrotus > Strongylocentrotus droebachiensis. The sequence continues at coordinate 28,305 of JAVYIG010009011.1, forward strand.
TTTCATAGCTGACATGTGTGAAGAGTACATGGAAATTATGCTAACCGTATATGGTACTTGTGGTATTTAAACTTAGATGAATTCTTGATGTTGCAAAGACAAAGCAAACTATTTGTAGTTGCATAGTACTAGAAAGTTCTCCTTATATTTGATATGATTTTCAGGTGATTAAATATGACTGTTCAAATTTATAAAGGAATTATTTTTGAGGTTATACTCTACTCATTATGTTTCCACTTTCTTGTTAAAGGTTACCAGTCCAACTCTGATGGCTATGCTGAATTTAGCGTCGACTTGCCCCACAATGCCCCACCCGCATTAGGCTCCTGTGTCGTGACACCCGACGAGGGATATGCCCTACAAACTGATTTCACAGTCGCATGTTCTGGTTTCACTGATGTGGATGAGCCCTTGACATATCAGATCATTTTATTCAGCCGCGTGGATGTAGTGGATTGGATGTTTGTGGGCAGAGGAGAAGGTACGTTTCTAAAATTACAATAGGGTGCTTTAGCAATGCGACGGAAGGCAAAGAGGACGGGAGAATTCACTCAACCGAGATCAAATAATGCAGTTCGGATTCTGTCTATTAAAATACTATTATTCTTATTAGGTGAATGAAATAATTTGTATTGAGGCACTTCACAAAGACTTATGCATTAAATTTGGTTACATTATGAAACTAGTCTATTGTACAGCGATACAACTCTTCCGTCAAGTTTAGGGAACGAACGCTATTATGGCTAAGAACGGTAGTGAAAATCAACAAGACGGAGAAAATTCTGGTTGCACATGCGCAGATTGATTATTTTGCTCGGTTACCCTCATCTTCGCTTCCGCCGTGTTTGCGAAAGCGCTCTATAGACAGGTTACAAATGAAGACGGGAGCATAGTACAAGACGATCTCGGTTGAGTGATTTCTCCCGTCCTCTTTGCCTTCCTCGCGTTGCTAAAGCGCCCTATTGATGTAGCTGCAAGACTTAGACCAAAAGGCAGGAGGGGGTGGGGGGGGGGGGTGACTCAATTCACATTTTTAATTAGATCTTGGGTAAAACCAAAGCTGAGTCAACAATGTGATTGTAAAGGCATGAGTGATTTGTCTAGAAATGGGTACATTATTTCCAGCTTCACCCATTTCCAGTTGATTGACTTCAAACAATTAATAGCTCAAGAAAATGTCAAGTAGGAAAATGTTTGATAGAATTGTTGATGGCTTTATAGTCACAGATTTACTGAAACTTTAAAGTTCTTATTTTCCTTTCCATGTGATGTAAAATGCTGTTAACATCAGACTTATTTTTTAAAATACATTCCAGTACACCTAAAAAGTATTTCACATGATGTTTGGTTGTATATTTATAAACGAGAGAAATTTCATCTTTGGCTTTTAGTTGTGTATTTTTTCTTCTTCTTCACGGATTGTTTTGTTTAATTTGTATGCAGGGTTTCAACTATATGAAGGCAGTGCGTCAATCAAAGATGGTCTGTATCTCCAAGTTGGAGTTGGTACTGATGATCATGATATTTCACTCCAAGTTAATGTGAGAGATTGTAACTTGGCCAGTACATCAGTGTTCATAAGTGCTAAAGTGAGTATATTGCAACATACATCCTTTCTATTCTAGTATTGATATAAATGGAGCTACTGACAGCTCTGTTTTTATTAATTGCTGTAACAGACAAATCGTTAAGTTGAGGACAAGAAGATTTCAGTTAAGATTATTGATTTTTATTTCTAAGAACAGACTTAATAAAAACCGGTAAGATCCCATGCACTTACTATTAAATACTGCTTTAATTTTACTCTATGGACTAATCTAGTGTGGCCCTTCTAAAAGGTGCACTGATGAGTGCGCCTGAAAGTCAAGTTAGTCTCTGGACTATTTGATGACATTTGGATGTCATCTGTGCATGCAGAGCAAATGTTTAGTTTTCTAATTAATATGAATAAACAATGGATGATTTTTAGCACAATGTGAGTGCTCATACAAGTATAAAAATTGATGACATTTTGAAAATATGTGTGATGAACTGTTTAAAGCAGGCCTTCTCAACTAGTTTATTAGAAGCGCCAAAACAAAACTGAATTGAGGTTGAAGTGCCAACCTGTATGTTTGTTGACTGTGTTACGAGGGAGCGTAGCGACCGAGCCGATACCGGGTGGGGTCCAGGGGGCGAAGCCCCCGGAAGCTAGTGGATTTTTGGGGTTTTTTAAGGCCCAGATGTGGCATTTTTAACACCTTTTTGTTCCATAAAACATCAATCATAATTTCATATTGATGTGAAATAATTAGTACAATTCCTGGCTAAAATCTACACTGGAAGTTAATTTATATGTAGTTATTTTGGTGCAATAAACACGGAAAATGTCAAAATAAAGTGAAAATCAAACAAACAAAATGGCTTGCTTACATTTTGGGCTCAACTTCGACTGCGACTTTTTGATTTTTCTGAGTTTTTTTGTTTTAAAATATAATTTTTTAATGTTGTTCTTTCTTTAATTTTTAATTTTTATTATTTTTTGGAACAGCCGCGCGCCACTCTGACTGACCACAAGCGCCACGAGTGGCGCGCGCGCCACCAGTAGAGAAGGCCTGGTTTAAAGCCTTTTTTTCCCCTTTTTTTACTTCATTTATTTACACATACGATTTTCATTTTTTGTAATCGATTTACCACATCATGAACAAATGCAGCCTATGATGTTTCTTTTTAATATTTCTCTTCTTAAAAATTCCAGGTTCACCCTCCAACTATGGATGCTGTAGGGATGAACCTTACACAGGAATTACTGGATATGGCATTGTTAGTTGAAACCAATGTGAACTCATTGTTAGCAGTAGGAGATACAGGACAAGCTGCACAGCTCATCAGTGCTCTTGGGTCCATTCTTAATGCCATTGGAGATGAGGATGATACTGAGGGAGGGAGAGAAACCAGGTCAGAGGTATGGAACCAAGATGATATCTCTTCTTTTTATGCCTCCGCAGCAAAGTAGCCGGAGGCATTATGTTTTCTAGTTGTCCCTCGATCCGTCCGCACTTTTGGGGAAATTTGGGAAGGTTTGTTACGTAGGTCATGAAGGTTTTGAAGTCTTTGATGATACCATAATCTCACAGTAGACAGAGAGTGGTTTGGTTCTATGAGCTGGCATGGAAGCTTTGTAGCTTACAATTTTTGCATAACTCAAATGAACACCTTCCCCCTAACCCATATTAAGGTTAAACGCGAATTCCACTGAGTCCCGTGTGTGTGAACTTTGAAGCATTGTGGATAGGAACACAATAAAGACTACAGGGAGGGGCATGATGGCCTCTTTGCCCTTACTCTTTCTTTTGTTTGCCCATAATCTTTGGGGGATTGCACAGGCCTTAAATTAATCCAAGGCCACCAAGGCCATGGCCTTGGATGCCCCCTTGTTTGGCCTCAATGCCCCTCTCATTGGCCTTGGAGATTTTTTGTGCCCTTTCCAATTCTTCCCATTTGTGCTGTAATATAGGAATGTGCCCTACAGAAAAGTGGCCTTGCCTGAAATTTAAGGCCTGATTGCATATAACAAAACATTTTCTATATGGATCACATAAGTTTAGGTACTCTAATCAGATGATGAATTTGATTTGAAATACTAGATAAAGTATAAAGTGAAACATGTTTTTTTGTTTTTTTAACTATAAGATGTTGTTATATAATTGACTTGGATAGTCTAAAATTCATCAGACACTTGGCTTTAGTGACATAGACCCACTTACATACATGTATAGTTTGGGGTACTTTAGCTATCGTTGACTCTCTGCTCCAAATATCAAGTGGAGAAACAGTGTTTGCACCTCTGATGAAGCTTAGCTTTCTTATTCTTCTTTCAAGATACGCTCTTCTCTTGTTGACTGTGTGGCAGCCATACCGGTAGAGTCTATGACATCCCTGAAGCAGAGCTCTGCTGCTCTAGCTGTCGTAACTCACAACAAGCAAGAGATTTCTACTCGCGTACAGGTGGGTGGACAAATTAAAATGATACAATGATTTACTTTCTGACTGTTCATGTTAACAACTACATTATTGATTATTACGTTCCCTTACAAGGTTTTGTAATTTTGTAAGTATGAGAAAAAAAACTGATTTGTCCCCGTTTCTTGAGAATGTGAAATAATAAAGCTTACATCAAACAGTTTTTAACACAGTCCCTTAGTAGACCAGTCTGATGTCTGATACAGGTAATAATTGATATTAATTGATGTTGGGAGAGTATTATTTGATTTTATATATGTATGTTATTATATTGTATTAAAGGTAGTTTATATGAAAATATTGAACAATAACTAGTGTTCACTTTCTTTTCTATTTTCAATGTGTGTACATTATATTAACCATATTTATTTTCTCCCCTAAACCAGATGCTAGCTGCAAGTACACTATCAGAAATGACATCATTCTTCAAATCAAAATCTGGGTCTTATACTCAAGCTCAGGAGAATATTGAGTCGGCAGGTACCATTTTGGTGGAGGGGTTGTCAAATATCTTAAGTGCTGCCAGGAAAACAGAAAGTCTTCTTTCAGACAACACTTATCAAGAGAGAGAGGATCACAAGGTAAAAGATATTTGTCTTCTTTTTTTAATTAAAAAAAATATATATTCCTCTGTCATTTCTTTTGAATAACATTACAGATCTCATAGAATACTGTCATAAAAGGAGAGCAATGCTTTTCTATGCCAGAAATGGCAAAGGCTGTACCACTGTAATAAATACTGACTCGCTGTATACCTTTAAACGCAAGTTCCTCTTAAACACTTACTTAATTCATCCCATTGCTCCCTGATATATAGGGCTTTTTTTTCCCTTTCGTCTTATTTTCGTCTCTTTCGTGTTTGTTTTTTCCCCTTTAATTTTCATTATTTTTTACATAATCTCATGCTCAATGGACTGTTCTTATTTATAAAAGGGAATCCACATTGTACAAGCTTAGCTGTTTACTACATTCCCCTATATTTCATCACAAATATATTTGTCTAATTTTAGTTAAAATACCATGCAATTGTATTTATAATCCATATGTTTATTAAGGTGTATTTTTTTACTTTCATTGCCTGACATTTTTTTTAAAACCTATTGAAAGAACAATTCTTTTCATTCTTATTGTTCATTGCTTTTGATTTATGTAGTGAATGTGAAATATGAAATAAAAATAAACTGAAAAAGAAACTGTTAAAAGTGTTATAGGTGTTTTGTGCACCTCATAGTAAGATTGCTCGAAAGAAATTGAAGCCACCTTATTGAAATTTCTTGCTCCGGCTTGGGGAAGCATATCCTCTCCCCCTGCATACAAATGATGCCAAAGCTTTATATAGCCGTTATTCTACAGAACTGGCTATTAAATTTAGGGCGTAGGTTTTATTCTCGTCATAACATTTTCACAATGTTTTCAATATTGTAAGTATTATTATTTATTTTATCTTGTAATTGGCAAATATATGTATGCAATCATATATCATATCATACCATAAATCACTGCTCCCCTTGAAGAACTTGATAGAAGTTGCTGTGTCTGCAATCAATGACATACAAGATGCGATAGTAGCCGGCAAGATTCCCAGTGAAGAAGCTACCGTCATTACATCTCCTGCCCTCAGCATAGTAGTAGGCAGTATTAGCAGAGACGAGCTAGCAGAGGCTACCTTTGGAGGTTCTGAGGATCTTGGTAGCTTCAGGATGCCTTCTCAAGATGTACTGAATCAAGCAATGGAACATGCTCTTGGGACAACTGTGAACATGAAGGTAACAGTCCGACTGCAACTTTTATATGTATACTTGCCTCTTTTTTATGAAATGATTGTGACAATATGGTTTATTCTTTAATAATAGATAAAGTTTTTTATCTTCTGAGAACTTAACTGATCGATCTCTATGACTCCTCGGATTCTGAAAAAATTTAATCTATGAAGAATAAATTATATTGTCACAATCTTTTAATGAAAGAGATTTTAAAATAAGTTATTCCAAATTGATGGGCAACAGTGTATATTCGGATAATGTTGAAAGAAATAAAAATGTGACTCTAGGATGTCAGTTTATGTCTACCCCATTAATATATTCTGCTTTTACACGATAATTAATCAAACCATTGTTGCTTTAGTGAGCACCTGTATTTAAGAATGAATGCATGCTCATTGCTATAAACAAAGAGGGCACAAACATATACAAATACTTGGATTGATTTAACAATGTGTAATGAGCTATATGTAGGATCATATAATACCAGTTTGTTTTTTGTGCATTAAATGACAGTGCTATCTTCATTAGATCTGAATATACTCCATGTTGTAGTCTGTACAGTTTGGCAGACTATCTCTCCTCCCTTTTGTCATGTCATTCTAAATGTGAATTATATCAAGAATTACTGGTTGCATTATGGCATATCACTCCCCAGTTTAAAGGCAAAATTTTAGAATGTAGCATTTAAGTTTTGTATTTGATGAATGAAGTCGGAACATTTTTTTTTTTTTTTTTTTTTTTTCTTCATAATGCCACTAGCAAAGTAATGAAGAAATACTAGTAGTCGGCATTGGAGCTCGGCAAATATTTCATATTCAAATGTCATTTAATTTATATGTTCCATAATGGACATTATTGAACTCTCGACTTATAGTTGTGATATTCCATGAGTTGCTTTATTTCATTTCAGATGTCAGCCATGAAATGGAACCCATTTAGTTGGCCGGGAGCTGGTGGAGAATCTATCAAGTCTAGCATCGTAGGAATCCAACTGGAAGCAGATCAAATACTAGAGTGTAAGATCATCCATAACAGTTTGAATCAAATATACTACAGTTACCTTCTGAAGAGTACATGTTCTCTTGTTCACAGAAGATATCATGATATCATGATCTGTTCGGAGCCAGAAGGTTGTTCAGTCACGCATATGCTTTTAACAGATTGAATGCCCTTCTGGCTCCAAACAGACAATATTTATATAAATATTGAACATTACTTTTAAATCACTGTGGAGGTACGTGTTATGGTAAGGTGGTTTATACACATGACTCTCAATCAAAGGGTTGTGGGTTCAAATGCCAACCTAGAGCATCACACATTTGGCTGTTCAGCTATGACTGGGGTCATACTGAGTGTTGGAGTGCAAGGACCATTAAAGGCATGAGCGCTGTACTAGAAGCCAACATTATTATTATATATAAATACAGTGAAACCTGTCTATAAAGACCACCCAAGGGAGACAAGAAAAGTGGTCTTTATAGGCAGGTGGTCTTTATGTACAGGTTCCTTTTTCAATAAGAAACCATTTTCAAGGAAAACAAACAAATGTGGTCTTTGCAGACAGGTGGTCTTTCTATACAGGTGGTCACTAAAGCAGGTTTCACTGTATATAGCTTTTCTCATTCCAATTGTTACAGTCCATGATTTGACTGCTGACATCGATGTGTACCTACCAATGAGCGAAACTATATTGACAGATCCCGTCTCTGTCCATATCACCATGAATTCCTCCGCTTCCGTCGTCATCGACCATTCATCTTTGCCTGAGGATGGATCTTTGCATCTTACAGTCATAGCTGAGAATGAGCCTCTGGTTGCCCTGTCTATTTGTACAGCCACAATCAGCGTTTCTGAGACTAGCTGTGTAGGAACTGATACCATGCTGGGTGTCAGCAATGAGGACCCGGACACTGCTGCTAATTTCACATGGACTGTACCGCTGGTTGACTTAAGAGGTTCGTCTTCAGAATCCCTGATTTATGGTCATTTATTTTACTGCATAATTTCTTTAAAGCCCCACTGCACTACTAGTACTTATAGCTATTCACGCCCTCTATATAGCAAACAATGCCTAATCGGTGATGGTCACCTTTTTCTTATGTTAATTGAGAGCTGATTTATGGGATAACCACCTGTCAGTGACCATGCAGGGAGGTCTAATCCCTCCCGGCCAAACTAGTGCAGAGGGGCCTTAAAAACCGGGATTTTGTATTCTATTCAATATTCCTTTTACTATGATGTTTGGAATAGACAATTTGCGATTCAATTCAAATTTATCCTCGGTCACCACCTACAATAATACAATTATAGTAACAAAATGCAGCCTAAAAAAATATTATGTAGGATATAGAGATGCAGTTGCATTTAAATTGTTTGCTATGAAAAGGAATATTTACAGGAAGAAAAAAAAGACGAGCTAATTATTTAAAAAATCATTGTTTTAATATCTTAGAGGAATATAAACATATATGCATGGCACATAGATATTGTGACCTGATTATGATCCATATTCAACAAGTTTTATTCAGTTTTATTTTCACTCTTGAATTATAAGCATTTAATGTCTAATTGTTTGTGTTCATATTATTTATTTTATGCAGCTGCAAATGGGATCATTATTAGACTATACGATAGTGAAGATCAGCCTGGCTATGAAAATGACAACATCACCCTGTCTGTTTTCATGCACACATTACAGTGCAATTTTTGGAATGAAGACCAGCAAGAATGGGACAGCACAGGATGCAAGGTATGGGACTACACGGCCATCGTTGATCTTTAATGCACATTTAAGTTGTAACTTCGTTATTCCTTGAAAATCTAGCAATAAGGGTTAAGCTACCCTGCTTTCAAATATATGCCTGATATTGGTTTTCTCAGTTTGAATTCAAGTCTTTGCCATGACCTTTAATATGGAATACAATCTGTATGACTTTTGAAGAATTTATTTTTGAAGAAAAACGGTTCTAAAGATAGTAATCTGATTGATTGCTGTGTACAACATGAATTTTGAATGCTGTTGTATTTCATGTTTTGCATGCTTGAAATGTAATATGAATTTCTTGATAAAATGCAAAGCAGTTTATTTTACATAGTAATCATATTTCTTGATCTGTATACCCCAAATATAATAGGAGTTGTGATTGATTCAATAAATATAGGAGTACGTCAAGTTAAGATCTGTAGGAATAGCCACATCTACATAAGAAATATGCAAATGTTTGATGGGATTGATGATAACTATACATGACAGTCACCCTGGTTCTGCCCCTACATGCTAATAACCCAGGAAAAAATTACAAATTACAAATTTGGGGGGCTATACTTTTCAAGCTTGCTTGCATTAAAATTACACTCTTCATTTGAAGTTTCAGGGGCTCTTTTTTGCATTTTGGGAGCTAATTTGCCCTGTGATAACCTTGTATAAGCCGTCATTAATGCCACCTTTTTTTTCAATTCCATTCTTCACAGGTTGGTCCTCTTTCGAAGCCCTCCACTACCCACTGCCTCTGCAACCACCTGACCGCCTTCTTTGGATCCTCCATCTTGGTACCCCCAAACCAGGTCATCCTCTTCAACGATGCCCAGCCAGTGATAGGTGGCAATAAGCATACCGGGATGGACTTCTTGATTTGTGTCTTAATAGGCTATGGCATATATTGTGTAGCATTGGTTATTCGTGTTGTAGGGTGTTCATTTATCATCAGAATTCACAAAGTTTTGTAGAAGTGTACTAGCAAGACAGTGGAGAGTAGAAAAGAAGTCAACAAATAGCAAAGGCTAGTCGATGTTAGTGACCCATTTTGATAGATCATTTATTCAATGTTGTTATTGAATAAAAATTCAGTATTTTGCTGACCATTTAAGTTTAACTATTTCCATAGTCGAAGACCCTGTCGGGAGTGAAAAATGAAATAGATGAATTATAACTCAACGGAAAGCTTAGTAATAAACCATAGATTACATCAATTGTATGCTATTGTCTGTCAGAGGAGTACTAACTCTCTGAAAATTTGAAGCTTTGTAAATCAGAAGTTGTCGGATTTGGCTTACTCTAGTAGCACATGTTGTCTTGTATCCATTGAAATCCATTGTAATGAATAAATCTATAGCTACTATTTAGTTAAAATTATTCCTTTTTTAAATGTGATTTTCCAATGGGTTGGGTCTTATAACTTCTAGATATTGTTTGCCAAATCATTGATTAGTCTCTAAATATTTTTGTAAAGAGGATATTTGTAAATATATGTGTTTGTACCCCTTGGTTGATACAGGCACGTACTGCCTTAGATTTGGTACAAATTCTTCAGAACTTAGTTAAGTTCCTGTTATTCGATTTTAAGTCTTATATAAACAATTTTACATCAGTCAATTGCATTCACTTTGCGTGACGATATTACTATATTGTTATTGACAAACTGTACTTATATGAATGCAGACGAAAATCAAATCAAATATGAAGAGCATTTTGATTAATTTTTTGAAAAGAGTAGGTATTAAAAATTATATTGAGTTGATATCAACCAGAAAGAATCTCAAATATTCTCAATTTACATGTTGAATGAAGAAAAAAAAATGTATTGGTGTTGTTTATGTCAATGTATTGTGTGTTTTTTTACGTCAATTAACCTTGAATTTTGCAATTAATAAATGAAAATGTTATTATTCATACCTTATAAAACTTTCTCTAGCGTGTCATAATTGTTCATGGTATTTCAATATAGGTTTTAAAAAATAGAGACAAACTTTATGAAAAAGTAAAATCTACTGTAATATGTTCATGCAAGCCATGATGAATTGATTATTATTTCATTTAAGATGTTGTTTATAAAAATTATATCTGCAGGCAGGTGCAAAAAAAAAATCTAAAAGATATTTTTACAAAACATTAAGATTAAAATCAATTTATTGTATTTCTGATTTTTCAGTGTATTCATCACCAAAAATAATGTCACGTTCAGGGATTAGGAACAGTCTAATATTAAAAAAGAAAAAACTAATAATGCATAATTATACCCTATACTATATAAGGACTTATATTATTTATTAAATTATTATCAATATTATTATTATTATTGCTATTATTACTATAATCATTACTATTATTATTATTTATGCATGCATGTTCACAATTTCACAATTCATTCAATTTAACATCACATGAACGAGTATGTAATATTACAAACAATTTTTAATTTTACAATCCATGATTTGAATCGACTTCACATGAAAAAGAACATAACAATGTTTAATCAAAGACAAGTTGCAACTATTGTACAGTTTAAAGAATGAACACACAAAGGTGATGAAATTGTTACAACACCTTTCAAATATATAATATATGACAAATAACATTCCTAAAGGGTTGTGAACTATTTACAAAGAACAAGAAAAAAAAAAGGATATTAATAAGTCTAGTAAAATGTCTTATAGATCATAAGAGGATTGAATTTATGTTTAATTTATCGAGAACTGATATCTTGCATCTGTGAAATGATAATTCATTTGAGTGCTCTTTTAGGAGTTTGGTGATTTTATATTTCGAATATTGTTTATAGGTAGAAAATGCCATACATCTGGACCCCTAGCTATATATATGTCTAGCTTATTGATTTCTGGGCTAATGTAGTGTGAGGATTGACCACATATTTGATGACTGCCTTGTTGAATATGAATGAACTATAGGATGGAACAATGAAGATATAATGAAGCAGGTAACAATTTGGTATTGAAGTGGAACATAAATTTGTCAATTTTAATATATCATCATCAGTATTGATAATATCTTGATATCATCAGTATATTTATTCGGCAAAGATAAAATCAAGAACACGGTGCATGAATACAAAGGAGATGGATCAAGTCACATGACTGCCGGAAAAAGAAAGAGATTAAAAACCGGTTTTCTTTTTAATTAATTCATGTAAATATAGAGGTCTATAGAATTAACAAATAATGAATTGCAATTTAAAGAGATCAAAAGTGATATAAAGAAAAGAAAGATAATTAGCTATAGGAGCAAAATAGAAGAGGAAAGAAAAGAAGAATATCGAGGAGAATTAGAAAGTACATGTATAAAAAGTATTGAGACAAGTAATGTCGCTTTGTGTACATATGCAACTCCAGAAGAAAGGTAGCATGTAGGTGATGAATGGATCGATGGATAGATTGCACGTAAACATGATCATGATTGATCATCTTTTCTTCTTCTCACTATGAATATGACTGACAAAGAAAGCGGACAAAATATACAGTTCCTCAGGTAGACAAAGGAACATCCCTTCACTGCTATTATGTAAAAAATGTGTAGAACAGGTGTGACATGCATATATACCTTTTTACATAATAGCAGTGAAGGGATGTTCCTTTGTCTACCTGAGGAACTGTATATTTTGTCCGCTTTCTTTGTCAGTCATATTCATAGTGTCTAGATCAAGATCTACGCTACGCGCATACATTGGACTACTTCTAGCGACCACAACTCAGCGACCACTCGTGTGCACCGAACCGTGACCGCATGATAACAATAGAATTGTTCGCTATGGTGTCTTCAAACCGGTATACAGTAAATGAAGAGCGCGCGGGGCGTGAAGTTAGCGACCGTAATGATGAATTACTTACATTTACACGATTTTAATGAGGATCTAGCTGATATTACAGTCGCTAACTTCACACACGTGCACGCCCGCATTGTGTAGTGGGTTCTTCAAAGGAGGATATTACAATTGGTTCTTCTTCTTCGCTATAAGGAAGGGCCACCGTCGGGTGTATTCTCGTACTGATGTAGAGTTGTCGTAAAACCTATGAGAAAGTTTTTATTATAATGTCTTCCGTTTTATTAAACAACAAATATAAGAAAAATTGACACGAAAGCAGTGAGAAAGATAACGACTTTTAAATCATGACCAATAATTATTGTTGAAGAATAATCCCGAATTTATTGTTAGTCAGTCTACCTCTTCTCTCTCTCCCTTCATTCTTAATTTCATTTTCTCTCACCCCCCCCCCCCCTCTTATTCTCTTTCTCCCTCATTTTACTATCCTATTTTCCTCAGCTTATATCCCTTCCATTCATTAGGGGAGAGCGGGGCTAGTCCGCACTGGGGGCAAGTCCGCCCACCCCTCGATTCTCAGCCTTGCGGTGATTGGATACAACTTTCGCCGGTGATGTAATGACAAACTAGCCACACCGCACAACATACAACAGCACGAGGACAATGGCATTTTGATAAACACAATTATGCTAAAATTTCCATTTCAAGGCCACTTAAGTAAAAAAAATTGTCTTTACATTTCTTGTATTTACCTGTAGACATTGATGGAGGTGGTGATGGTAGTTTTTGTTGTTAAAAAGGTATGATATGTTTCTATTAAAAAATGTTGGAACAAGTCAACATCAGTTGTACATTTTGCCTAGAACGAGATAAACGACGATAACAGCCTCATGGGGCTAGTTCGCCCGTTTTTGACGGGTCATGTTCACCCGGGGGGGGGGGGACTTGCCCTTGTTCTACGCCCAGTACACCTTGGTTCAGCTTATTTGTTCCCATCCTTCGTCAGAGATTATTTCGTTGGCTCTAGTTCCTTTTAAATAAATGTTTTGAAGTTTTAAAACACTATATTAATTTTGTTTGATGTATTTATAGTCCCTAACAGGGCGTACCTACCCCGCCAAACGGACGAACCAGCCCCAGGGTGGGGCAATTTCGCCCTCAGTTTGTCGTAATTAACTTTATGATTCGTTTTTGTGAAAACTGTGTGCCTGACCCCAGTGAGAGTGGGATATTAGCTAGACATTACCTATGACTTGATACATGAAAAAGCATGGTCTTCCTGCGTATGAAATGACGGCTCTAGGAACTTGAGTGATATAAAAAATAGGGCGAACACTCCCCGCTCTCCCTACTTGTTAGTTCCTCCAATTAGGTGGATATCTAATTACTGTTCAAACAGCAATCCAAAATAAGATGCCTAAATTTCAAGTCGCCTAATTTTTTGGCCGACATTTTTTATTCTTAGCTAATTACATATTCTAAAAGAGGAGATTTTCAGCTTTTTGGTGGTATAGGTCACTTGTCAGAGGAAGATGTCTGGAGCTTACTGTTTAACTTTGATATCGGCTCTGTATTCTGAAAATGTTCGGTTTTTCCGAACAATAGCATGATATCCCGTTCAAGCAATTCAAAATGAGTGATTGACCACCAGAAGGCTGAAAATCCCCTCTTTTAGAATATGTAATCAGCTAAGAATAAAAAATGTCGGCCAGAGATTTAGGCGCCCTGACATTTAGGCATCTCATTTTGGATTGCTTTTTTTTTTAACGGGAAATGACGCTATTGTTCGAAAAACCGAACATTTTCAGAATACAGAGGCGAGATCAAAGTTAAACAGTAAGGTCCAGACATCTTCCTCCGGCAAGTGACCTATACCACCAGAAAGCTGAAAATTCCCTCTTTTATAATATGTAATCAGCTAAGAATAAGAAATGTCGGCCAAAAACTTAGGCGACTTGAAAGTTAGGCATCTCATTTTGGGTTGTTATTTAAACGGGAAATGAGGCTAACTGTTCGGAAAATCGAACATTTTCAAAATACAGAGTCGATATCAAAGTTAAACAGTAAGGTCCAGACATCTTCCTCCGGCAAGTGATCTATACCACAAGAAAGGCTGAAATCCCCTCTTTTAGAATATATAATCAGCTAAGAATAAAAAATGTCGTCCAAAGATTTATAGGCGCCCTGACAGTTAGGCACCTCATTTTGAAAGGGATATGAAGCCATTGTGCGGAATGACCGATATTGTCAGAATACAGAGCCGATATTAAAGTTAAACAGTAAGGTCAAGACATGTTCCTCCGATAGGTGACCTTTACCACCAAAAAGCCGGAAGTAATTACTCATTACATTGATAACATTATTTTGAAATAGACGACAAATATATTAACTTTCTAGCGAGAAGCATCTAAAGAGAATGAGAAAGAAAAAAAAAAAATCTATTTTTCTTTTCTCTTTTACCCTTTTGACGACACCGTAATTTTTTATATTTTTTTGTGTGGAATATGACTAATATTATATTAAAATGAGATTGGAAAAGGAAAGAAAAAATAATAATTTTACCAAGACACTAAAAGAAAGAGATGCAATGAAATTGGCAACAATAGTCAATTTTGACTAATAGCCATTATAAAACCAAACGAACAACAACAACAACGCTATCTATATTAAAATGAGATTGGAAAAGGAAAGAAAAAATAATAATTTTACCAAGACACTAAAAGAAAGAGATGCGATGAAATTGGCAACAATAGTCAATTTTGACTAATAGCCATTATAAAACCAAACGAACAACAGCTTAACTTGTGGTCGCCAGATTCAAGGAGCGGAGTCGAGAGTTGAGCAGCTGTCACTGATCTCTACGGAAAAATCTGTCCGTGACGGTCATCGTCGAACCGGAAGAGACGAAGAAGTTATATGTGAATTTCCTATGAATCTCTTTGCAAATTTATTGCTGAATCATGGCCTTTGTTGATGAAGATCTGAGTATTAAAGAAAGGTAAATATAAGTATGATTTGAGGACCGAAAAAGGTAGAAAACCCATTCCACCGATTTTATCGGTCCCACCTGCTGGTATTAGTGTTGGCTCTAACAGTTCAACTTGTAGTAGGGAGGCCAATGCTCGGGCGTATTAAGGCTTCTACGCCTACGATTTGTGCGCTCGTCGTCCAAGTAAAAAAATAACCAGAAAAAAAAATAAAGAAAAAAAATATCTAGACCCCTCTAGAGTAGCGGCTCCGGTGTGCGGCCGTCCAGTGCGAATTGCCAATTTTATTTTGTATGCAATTAGTCTACTCACCAGTAGGGTAGCGCGCCCAGTATTCGGTCAGACAGCCGTTTCAACAGCTGTAACAATTTAAAAAATAATTAATGAGCCGCGAAACTTGCACAAATCAGGCAGCTGAACAACTTTTCTTAACTATCAAAATTAAATCAGATATAGGGCCCCGGAAAGATCTCCAACTTAGCTCGAAATTGGTCATTGTCGCACCACTTTCTGCACTTCCGCGTTCTGTTAGTACATGCGCTAACATGCATAGCCATATGTAGAAGTCTATTGCGAAACAACTTTGTGTGCTGTCGCAATGAATTTAGTATGTGTGTGAAGAGGAGCTCTTCCGTGTTCGCTCCATCGCAGCAAATTTGCAAATGACGCACTTGCCGATGTGCAAGAGGTATTTATACGATACCCTTGCCATGCGGTATCGCTTGTCCAGTATTCGGTCAACGCATTGACAATCAGTGCTTTATCGCGCAAATGTGTGAAAATAGCGGGCAAATACGCTTCGCTCCTTTGCAACGGAGATTCCACGCACAAATCGCGTGACCGAATTCTAATCGGCGCGACCGAATTCTGGGCAGAAAAATGCTCCGTCTTCTTTCGGTAATATTTTTCCTATCATTATTCTTTATTTTAAGTGACTATAAAATCCTGTTAGAGGAATATTTTTCCGTTCTTTTGATGGGTAGATTGCAAAATAAAAGAGGTAAGAATTCAAAATATTAGTGATTTCCCCTTAAGTGACCGAATACTGGGCACTCTACCCTAGGGGCGCTGGTCCGATAATGAGGATCGTCCACATAAACAAGGATATCCTCATAAACGAGGACAAAATGCGTCTTCAAAAATAAGGGTCGTCTGCATTTTCGAGGACGTTTTTTTTCATTGGCGCTCTGGGGGTTTCATGTAACAGAATGGCCCGCTGGCGATGCCAAAAATGGATTCCCCAGGGGAAAATAACCCTAGTTCACCGTCTACTTTTATGGGTTGTCCGTCTTCCCAAGGATTTATTGCTCATAATGTGAAGGTCTCTGTACAAAGTCAATGTACAATGCATCAAGAAAAATGTTGCAGAATCCGTTTTTTGCATCGCCAATGCGCCGATCAAAAATATGAAACGTCTGCGAAAATGCAGACGGTCCTTATTTTTGAGGACGCATCTGTCCATGTTCAAGAAGACGATCCTCGTGTATGAAGACGATCCCTATTCTCGGACCAGTGCCCCTACTGCTCACAGAATGCTTCAATACCGTCAATGGAGAGTTCATATATTTAGTTATTAAATAGAAGGCACAAATAACGTAACTGACCCACAGCGTGGTCAGTACTGTCTACTTTAGAAGACGTAAAAGTTGCCCGGTGGGCGGCCGTGTGTAACCTGGTTTGCGGCACGCGTACGTCACAAAGCTTTATGCGCTACGTCACGATCAAAGCATATACCAAATTACTACGGGTAACCCAAATTCTCATGTTTATCTGTTGCTACGGTAAATTTTTCAAGTTTTAAACAATTTCACCTTTTTACTGAATGGATCATCCCATACGGGGGTACGTACTACTAGAAACTATTGGGTCACAGCCGGTACACACATCAGCACACATACCATCATACACGATCCCGCATGTTATGTGTGTATTAACACCCCCCGCCGCAAACCAGAAAATCACGTAATTACGTGCCGGTTTGCGGCCACCCCATGCAACTGGCCATGCGGTGGCACAATCAAAATATCTGCGATAGGAGACAGACCACAGCCATCATACTTCCACAAAAACATCAAATTTCACCTCCAATCGGACAAATATCGGACAAATAGAGCTACAATATTGATCTAGTCATGCCTCGATCTCTTAACTTAAAAGTAAGCACCTGCTGGAATTTTCATCGCCGACTGGTGCCGTAGATTTCCGACATCGCTGACGGATACTCCGTACCGACAGGAGCATCTGCTATGGACGTTTTCGGCAGCGCAGAACTTACCGGGGAATCCACGGTAGGTTTCAATGATTATTATCGAGTCATTTTTATTTTATTTTGAAAAGTGATACCCCTGGCCGCAAACCGGGCTATGCTGCAAACCGGAGACTCTACTCTATGGAATAAAATATAATTGTACACTCCACAACATACCTATAGTCTAAACACAGATCTGTAACGGTCTTTCACCATTTGTTGACGATCTTGCATTATTTTGACGTAATTTAATCCAATAATTGGGCTAGCAGACGAAAATAACGGACGCACAAGAGAAACTAGAGGGGTCCTAGAGGGCGCGGAGGTTAGCTCACCAAAATCCTTCTCAATGACTGAAGGTAGAGCCTAAAAATATGGAATCAATTTAATATCAAAGAACTTTTGATGGAGATTAACATATCAGATGTGCACAAATGTCACTTTTAACAACAAGAAAATATAAAGAAAAAAGATATCTTTTTAATTGCAGATTTTTACAAACTGCACATTCGAAGGTAGATAGAGTACGATGTTTTTGTCAATTTTGCGTTGGTTTGAGCCCCATAGCTAGAGCCATCTTAAATTGAGAAGGAAAACTGTGAACAGATATGTCATTGTTCCAGCCCCAAATAGAGGTATTGCGACATCATTATATGAATAATGTATGAGCTCCGGTCAACGCCCACCGAACAAATTTGGCTAGTCTCACACACAGTACCTTATTCTCACAGCACGAGACTCGAGTGTCTAGCTCGTACAGTTAGTCATATATAAAAAATGTTTAAAAAAGACATTTCAGTAAAAAAATGTCTACGTGAGCAGTCTATACTCCAATTGAGAAGTTAGGAAAGAAAGATATGATTGGATGATGTGATTGTGAGTCATACATGGTTAGTTGTCGCGTACAGCTTAGAGAGAGAGAGAGAGAGAGAGAGAGAGAGAGAGAGAGAAAGAGAGATCCAGGTACTCGTGCGTGCGATATGCATGTATATGTAGTAGTATCATGTGTAGTGCTGTGAGTGTGAGTTGCATGGATAATTATGGAGGTCGTTCTTGTTGATTGTACAGTAGATCTCCGACTGAAATCATAAGGAATACTCATGAGGAAATCAAGTTAATGGAATACCAATCTAAGGTAAATATTAATGAATTAGATCTAGTTCTTTCCTTCTTTTTTTACTCGTAGATGTAGTAGTCGTACGTTCTTGATGGTTTGATTTTCGTTAATAGCGAATTACGTGTAGAGTATATCGTGGACGTGGTTGAAGTGGTTCGGTGTGTGCGACCGATTCAAGGCTAGCCGAAAGATGAATGTACTTTCGCGCGCAGTTCTGAACTTGTTGTTCGGTCAATGACACGCCTATTCCCTCGGGCCTGTCTAATTCTCAACGTAACTTTTGGGACCATGAAATTGATTGTTTCAAGGCTCTTACGTACGGCCAGGCGTAGAAGGAAATGCATAGAAAAGAGCTGGATATCTCCTATTTTATGGAAATTCTGGAGTCAGCAGATGGGTGAGTTGTCTTAGTGAAAGAAAATCCTTTCTTTTAATGTTTGTTTTATTATAAACAAATTCGTAATTAAAAAGTTAGATTTGGGCATTGGCCTCCCTACTTGTAGGCCTATTTCAGTTAGAATCTCAATCTAGCCGTCTATGACAGTATGACTAGTAGTGAGTACGACAATTTAAGTGTGTGTGAAAGTGTTATCGATATTTGTTTTCTTACTATGGACCTACTTATCAGTCAGATGAAATATTTACGTCAAATGAACAACCAATTTCTCAATATATCGTATCGGGGGCCATCGCTTTTAGTTTTACTATTTATTTTTGGATGACAAAAAGGGGGGGGGGGGGTTGCTGAGTCAATTGTTAAACATAAACTTCAAGTAAAGAATGTCATTATGACAAAACAACAAATTTGAACTTAATCAAACAAGTATTAAAGACACAGATTAAATTTACGCTAAAACTAAATGTTGTAGATGTAGAGTAACTGCAAGGCCACATAAAAAGACAGAAAGAAAACAATTCTATCACAGTTTCTCAATTTTCTTTCACAAATATGTTGCATGCCTGCTACTCAACCTAACTAGTTGTAAGCCGTTTCAGAATAAATGTACAGACGTGTATCCCTTTATCATGTTGCAGATTTTCTCTTTTGCTCCTTGACCCGGGTGAGATATACTTTGAAGACTTCAGCGTTTACTTCTACCCAACTGGACTCAAAAGCATATCAGAAGAGGAAGCTACAAGGAGGTAATAAACAATAGAGTAGCTATCGGGGGAGGGGGGCATAGGAGGCACGTTTCCCTCCTAAGTGACCCCCCCCCCCCCCCCAAAAAAAAAAAAATAGAGGGAAGACAATTTTAAGAAGATGATTGCACCCTGTTCCACATTCTGCTACTCAACAGCCTTTGTTCTCTTTTTGCATTCCATTAACCTAGTAAGACCTGTGCCCCCCCCCCCCTGACGTCTTCCCCCTCCCCCATGCTTCTCCAGTGTTCGGCCCACACTATGCCACAAATTGTGATATAGCGTTAACCTGTCAAAGAGATGTATCCATGGAGATCTATGATTTTCATTCTAGATGCATTTTCAGAATATGAATACAATTTTGTCCTATTGAAAAACTCCTAGAATACAATGATATTTGTTGTTTTATTATAGTATTGTAATTACTCTATTTATTGTGTATGCCTGTAGCATTGTGTAATTGTGTAAGACCAAATTAAGTGAATGTCAGATAATACTTTCTTGTACTTTTAACTCATATCCTGCCATGAGACTGCTAGCGCGCTATTGTTATAGTGCTCTGTGCACGCGAGCGCGCTACCGTTTGTCTGCTTTGTGCACGCTAGCAAGCATATGTAATAACAGTCATTGTTCATGCCCATTGCAACGTGCTGAGTGCTTTTACAGCGCTATTGAAAGTACCATCGCGTGCATCAGATTATCGGCTTTGGATTACGCGTCTTTGTATACAACAGTCAGATTGGATTTTCTCGAGTAATTCAGCAATTTGTTTTTTGTAAAGATTTAAATAACACGCACTTGGCACACAGGAGATTAGCACTGTGGCACTGGGTGCATTGTATGGGTGGCAGCTTAAGAGTTAAAGGTGCACAGATCGGTACAGAGTATTCTTTCCTAATGAGAATGGGAAATAATTGGGAATGGTAGTGGTTATGGTAACATTTTTGGTTATGTTTTTGGTAATGATGATGCTAAAGTTGTTGATGATAATGACTGTGACAGTTGACAGTAAAAATGGCAATGAAAATGACATTGACAATGATAACAATTTTTTTCAATGTGGTTTTATGACAGGCGATGCAGAGGAAGACTGAAGATTTGTTCCAAGTCAATCGTCTTTGATCCCCAAGATGTCTCCCAACCTATCATGAAGTTTCCTCTTCGAAGTTGCATCAAGATCGAAGAGTGGAGCCCGTCTCTCTTATCCAAGTATGGCATATAGTTTGGTCTGAATGGCATATCTTGTAATATAATGGGTGCAATGTACATTTTACACCAGCAGCTAATATCTTTTAAAGAGCCATTTTCCCTAAAAACACATTCCACCAATACGTCTGATGCGCATTTATGTAATTGAATGTCTGTGTAGCCTTGAAAACTACACAAGCATGAGTAATTGTTTAAGATATCCTAACACAGTAACAAAAAAAAACGAATCTTGTTCATCCTGCCATAGCAGTGTTATTTTTAAATTTGGAGTTCTGAATCAGTTTTTTAATACAATATTCTTGAAGAAAAAAAAAATCCATCGATATGACAGTGATGTCCATGTACACATCACTGTCAGCTTGTTGCATTACTTTCCTTCCCACCAAATCAACATTTTTGTTTCTTCAGTGGTTTACTTTTTTCATTAAGGTTATCAGCTATTGTTTATTGGGTTTCAATCTCTTTTAAAAAATACGTGAAGAGAAGCATTATACAGTAACATTTTGAAGTTACAGTCTTACAGATCTTTCAGGCATAGTGAAACATTCCATTCTTTTTCAAAATAATCTTTGCTAATCACTTGTAGAAGTGACTTAAAAAGAAGTAAAATTGAAAAATTACAAGTTTTCTCTATAATTTACCGTACAGGATTGGATCAAAGCGGGACACTCTACTCATCCAGACTCCTCAAACCATTCAGATGAAAGCTGGCAATGAAATAGGGCCTTACAACTTCAAAAAGGTGAGCATAAGATTTGTTTTTATATTTAGTTTGCATGTGGGTTATTAAAGTTATTCATGAATTTTATCAGATTTGACAGATTGTTCATCAATTTTAAGACATACATGTACTAATGATTCTTGATTTAACTTTATTCACGCAATCTAAAGTGACACTTTTCAAGTTCATATAAGGGGATATCTTTAATACTGCAGTGAAGTTGAATGATAGAGAACTTAAATATTTATTCCATTTTTTTTTTATTGCACTTGTGTAGCAAGAAGTTGAACGTTACTTTTGTATATCAAATAAATAATAATGGATTAAAAGCTGGTGAAATACTCTTATAAATAAATTATAATTATGTAATTTGCCGTTCAATTGCAATGTTTTGAGAATGTGATGGATTGGTATCAAACAATAAAATAAAAGACAATTCCATTAATATATTCAAATTTAAACCCCATTGTTGCCTTCACAAAACATACATCTAGCAAAATAATACCCTTGATATGCAATATTTACTGTATATTTAGTCTCATTCATACTAAAATTTAGTAAAATTTATAGTTTGAAATTCAAACTTAAGAAATATATTATTATGTATATTGTAATAATACAGGAAAAATAGTTTTCATATCGAGAAAATATTTGAAAAACTCATTTCAAATCTATTTTTTAATACTTCTTCTCTCTCTTGTCATTTCCATTTCATTTTTAGGGTGATAGCCAGTATTTTTTCACCCTGAACTTTGGGACAGCTGAAGATGTGGTACACCCGGCTAATCAGCTGGCCAGAGCAGCTACTCTTCCTATGGCAGATCAAGATGCTATGGTGAGAAATGTTCCAGTTGTTAATCACCATGGCGATGATCTGTAGCAGCAGCAAACTTTTGTAATTGTCATCATTATTACCACCACAGTCGTCTTCATTACCATCATTATCATTATTATCATCACCATCATTTTCCTCTTTATTATCATTGCTATTAATTTCATCATTTCGTCATATTGCTATCATCATCATCATTAGCATCATCATCATCTTCTTGTATTCCTTTTTCTTCTTCTTCTTCTCTTGATAATCATTTTCATGATCACCTTGATTAATGTCAAAAATTGATATTAACAATTAATGAAATCATGCAGACATTCAATTCAATTCAATGTGGTTTATATTTGCCATTAAAAAACACAATAATTACATAATGAATACATACCAAAAATACATTGGAAGGACCCCTGAGAAAGCAAAGCTTATTAGGAGGGGCCCTGTACAAATATAAAGAAATAAATTAACATAAATGAGATTTTAATAAAATTAATCAACAAGCGATAGTAATAAAAACAAGATTATACACCCACATACACCCATTCATTCCAATACCTATACCACACACACAGACACACGCACATACACACACATCTGGAAAAGCTGAATGAAAAGATTAAAATATTACTTAATTGGAATATCCAGTAGTATGAGAAGTTTGATTTGGTATGAACTTTCTGAAGGGTGCATGTACAAACTGATTTTTTGTTCTCTATTTAAATATAGAATTAAAGGATAAATCTTAGTGTTATGAAATATTATGAAATGCATTGCATAAATGCTGCTTTGATTCTGGTGTCAGCGTCACCTTTGTTTTAATATCTGTTTTCTTTTAAAAGGATCCGGTAACTTTGTCTCCCGGTAGCTAGGCCATTGCCCTTAAAAAAATCCTTGATTTAGCTCATGCTGCAATGATAATTATAAACCTTTAGGTCAGTCAGGAACCCCATTACTTTTACAAGCCGATTGCCTGTCTGATTATCAAGATATTTATGATTGAAAATCGAAATCAAATTTTGCGTTTGCCAAACGGTTTTCATAACACTACAGGCTATTGGGGAAATAAATTATGGTAAAACCGGTCACTGAAAGATTTTTACTTTTTTGAGGCACTTCTTGATCATTTTGAAGCGCAATTTTTTTTAGGGCTTCAATATAACACCATATCACAGACACTGATAACATGTAGGGCCGTGCATCTCAGATTTAACATTGTTAAACGATCCCTTTAATGGAATGCATAATCCTGAGATCCAGTAACATTGGCTTTTGCAGAATAATACATGTAGTGGTTATTGATGTTGTAACCGACTTTCCAACCTTTTTTTCCTCCAAGATTGCAACCATCGTGTACTCCAGGCAGAAGAGGGTGAAGTTTGACACTAGCCGTCTTGAGAGCCTCTACGAGACCATCGTCGTGGAGATGGTAGGGGAGCGCATCACCCCACTGGTGGTCAATCCAGGTCGCATCATGGTCACCTCCACTATACTCTACTTTCAGCCGTTTAATAATGTAGAACCAGTAAGTCATGCTACAAGTTTATAAGGATTTTTGTATTTGTTTAAAGCAAGACTGCATTATTTGTAGCTACTTGGGCCCTCTATGTAGCAAGCAATGCCTAAGCGGTACCCGTTGGTCCCACATGGTACCCTTTTTCTTATGTTAATCGAGAGCTGATTTGATGAGAAAACCACCTGTAGGTGACCACGCAGGGAGGTCTAATCCCTCCTGGCCAAACTAGTGCAGATAGGCTTTAAGTATGCGGATCTATGAGAAATGAATTAAAATCATCTGAAGGTTCGTTCTTTGTCTTGTCCACTACCCTGATGAGAAGTATCCCTATTAAAACCCCTTTAGTCCATTAATGAAATTCTTTTGCAATCTGACATATTAAAAAATGTGAAATTAAAAAAGAATTTCATCCTGAAATATGTAAATGAAGTGACAAGAATTTTAAAGTGACTATGTTAGTATAATATCATTTTGCAGTTTGTTGTTCAACCTTGACACTCTCAATAATGTTCTCTCCTTGATGTGGAGAGTGTAAGATGGGACTTTGCTTGCGCTCTTGTCTTTGACTCCTTTCCTGGGTGTGAAACAGAAATCGATAATGCTGTCATGGGTTTTCATTGACTCCATTCAGACACGTGATATTCTAAATTTGTAACCTATGATTTTATTAACTACTCTGTAGGTGCCTGTTATGAAGATCAAGCTTTCTGATATCAAGAGACTAGTGAAGAGGCGGTTCTTGTTGAAGCATGTGGTAAGGACAATAACTGACATTTTACAATCTTTTGTTCACATTGATTTGATTGTCTATGGCCGTGTCTAAGAAAGTGTTATGATTGATTAAAAATTTATTTCATGTCCTCTATTTAAATTTAGCCAAGGGATGACTCATTTTTCTAAAACAAAGATGACGAAAAGCATATTGCCTTTTAAAGCGCAGAACATGTTTTTAATGTTACAAAATTCCATCATCAGTCATAGAAATACAATGGCATTTATTTCTCTCTTTATATAGGCACTAAGAAAGAACATATAATGGAAGCTTAAATAAAGTGAGGGTTTGAAACGAACAATAGAGTGTACTTGCACAAGTCAATATAAAACTTACATTTTATTTGTTTAATAATATTATTGTACAGCAGAAGGTTTGAATAGAACTCGTCCTTCACATTTTGTTTCTAGTCCCACGCATTACTTTTTCCGTTTGTTCATACCACTTCATACCAGGGTCTGGAGGTGTTTTGTGATGATTCGATCCGGTCCAATCTATTCCTAGTGCTTTCTAAACCAGAGGAGAGAAATGAACTATACGCCAAGGTCATTGAACAACCAGGTGAGGTTTGCTTCACCTATCATTGTCAATAGACAGGTTTACTAACAAATTCAAAGTTTAGGCATACTTTTGAAACTAAAGGTTGTTCTTGACAACCTGAAATCTTGCCTGAGGCTTGTTAGATATAACAACAATAAGTGTATGTAGACTGGATTCCAAATATTGTAGTTCATTTTTAAATGACAAGTTAATGGAATAACTTGTCACAATGTCCCCCAGGAAAGAAGCATCCATAAACTTGACTACATTAGTAAGCCTGGTCTATTTAGAGATATATTGATGTATGCCTTGCAAAAGGGCATCAAAATCAATCGTTAACCATGAATGTTGGTTGTTTGATTTCACATAAATAATGCATTTGTATGATTCAAGACCATGAGCATGATTAATTTACTTTAAAATTACTATTTCTAATGGTTGTATTTGGGTAGGTGAAAATATGTTTGCAATGTAAATTGATTTGAATTTACCCAATCAGATATTCTGATTTTTTTCCAATCATGTAATAGAACAATTAAAACAATATCTTGTATACAATGGCTTGGGGGTATTCATGAGCCATCTCAAAATCCATGCACTTTCCAGTGTAATTATTGGTGTACCTGTCATATGCTTGGCAAAAAGAAGACATAAATTGTTTATTCCTTCTTACCATTCTTCAGGTGTCAGGTTACAGGAATCGGGACAGGAGAATATGATGTTGCTATGGCAGAATAAAGTTATCTCAAACTTTGACTACCTCATGTACTTAAACAGGTAAGGTGATGCATTAATAAGGCTGCGACGGGTAGTCGAATGCTCGAGTACCCGCACGGTTGACAACTACTCGGGTACGATTTCTCGTACCCGAATATTCGGCCGCAAAAAAAAAAAATCAAAAAAAAATTCCAGGCCCAAGCTTACCCGTGCCAGGGAGAGCGGCGACCGCTGGCATGGTACCGTCGGTAAAAATGTTTCCCAACTCGAGCACTGTCAAACTCACCTTTCAGAAACTGGGACCAAATGTCCAGATTTCTGTTTGGACTCGAGGACAATGGATTATTCTGCCATCTTTGGTTTTTAAAAAGAGCATTGTTTGCTGTTATTATTCTTATTAAATCGGCGCCTTCAACTGCAACTCTAAGTAAAATTGCATGTGTTTTCGGCGAGGGACCTGGGAAACTGCCGACTGGTATGGTAGTGGCAAAAAAAGAAAAAAAAGGAAAAACAATTTAAAAAAATCAAAAAAAATCAAAAAAAAATCAAAAAAAATTCAAAAAAATTATAAAAAAACATGGCGTCCGAATATTTGAGTATTGGCTTGTGAGCCCGGAAGTGTACTCGGGTACCTCATTACACTGTTGTGCACAGCTTTATGCATTAACATTGAGAATAATAATTACCTGTACTGTTAATAGGCTAATAGTGTTACTAGTGTTACTAATGTTTAGGATATTTCATGAAATAGCAGGGAGTTTCACAAGGTAATTTCACAAAGTAATTTAGATTTTTTTTACTCAAATTGGTCTTGAGGGATTTGAGTTTTGACAATTTCCCTAAATTAATGACAGTAGTCATGATCAAGCATTTGTTATATAGTTCTAAGCTTTGTATATGAAGAATTAGAAGTTTATCATTATTGAAAGTCGGTGTACCGATAAATCTGCTTGCCTTCATCTTCCAGTCAAGCTGACCGCAGTATCAATGACATCACACAGTACCCAGTCTTCCCATGGATCTTAGCAGACTACACAAGCCTTGAACTTGACCTCAGTGACCCTTTGACCTTTCGTGACCTCAGTAAACCAATCGGTGCCATTAACCCCAAGAGACTTGAGAGATTCAGGGTAAAATTTAGTTTTTTTTGTTGTGCATAATTCAGTCATCACTGTATCATATATTTTTTAATTTCTTTGTGGTGAATATTTAGTATATGCATGCTCAGTCTTATCTATTTGTTGAGGACAAATACATTGATTATTCAAATGTTGGAAAATACTGTCACTTAGAATTGTTCTTAACCATTAAATGCACATGAAAATAATTTTGATAT
Source organism: Strongylocentrotus droebachiensis (assembly GCA_035222895.1). NCBI lineage: Eukaryota > Metazoa > Echinodermata > Echinoidea > Camarodonta > Strongylocentrotidae > Strongylocentrotus > Strongylocentrotus droebachiensis. The sequence goes on from JAVYIG010009011.1 coordinate 55,756, forward strand.
ACAGTTTCCCTTGAAAATGGTTTCTCATTGAAACATGTACTAAAGGAACCTGTCTACAAAGACCACTTTTTGTGTTTCCGTTTGGCAGACGCTAAAGACAGGTTTGACTGTAATTTGAAATAAAAGCCTTCTCTTTTTATAAAATGTCGTAAAATGATATTGGCCTATGAATGGACCATTAGCTCATGTTACTGACAAGGTTGGACATTGGGGTAACCAATTGAGCTTAGTTTTACTACTATAAATGCATTATTATTGTTTAACTATTATTTCACTATTACAGGAGAGAAGGAAAGACATGCCAGAGCCTAAGTTCCTCTACGGTTCCCACTACTCTACCCCTGGTTATGTCTTGTATTACCTGGTGAGGGTAGCTCCAGAGGAGGCACTCTGCTTGCAAAATGGCAGGTTTGACCAACCAGATAGGCTCTTTAAAAGGTGAGAATATGACTTTTTGTTTTTGTCAAGAGATATCCCAATTATCCCTTTGTCCCATTGTACTTCATGCTATCTATTCTCATAATGGATTAAAACATCAGTTTTAAAAGATTTGTTTTGTTATTGTGTATCCTTGAAATATTATTTGATTTTCAATACGCCATGTGCTAAATTGATTCCTCTGAAATTGTTGTTAATGATTTCTCATTTCATTGCTTACTTTACTGTGTTTGAGAAATAATGCAACATTAAGGCCTTTCACTTTGGTGGGAAAGCGCTTACCTCTCTCTCCCCTCCCCCCCCCCCCCTCTCTCTCTCTCTCTCTCTCTCTCTCTCTCTCTCTCTATCCCTCTCTATTTCTCTCCAAACGGGCATCTACTTCCCATCTTCCAATAGCAGTGGTATCACTAACCACAAACACATATGCATGATTTCTTTTGTAATTTCAATCCATTCCTTCAGTGCGGCCAAGAAAGAGCTTATCCCCCTTGCCCTCCCCTCCCCCTCCCCTTCTCTCTCTCTCTCTCTCTCTTTTTTCTCTCTCTCTCTCTCTCTTTCTTTCTCAGAACTGCACTTTACCCTTCACACCACAGAAAACCCAATCAAACAATTATTCATAAATGTTTGTGTAATCTCCATTTATTTCTTCAGTGCGGCAGAGACATGGAACAACGTCCTATCCCTGCCTTCAGATCTCTCTCTCTCTCTCTCTCTCTCTCTCTCTCTCTCTTTCTCTTCAGAACTGCTTTTTACCCTTCACACCACAGAAAACCCAATCAAACAATTATTCATAAATGTTTGTGTAATCTCCATTTTATTTCTTCAGTGCGGCAGAGACATGGAACAACGTCCTATCCCTGCCTTCAGATCTCTCTCTCTCTCTCTCTCTCTCTCTTTCTCTTCAGAACTGCTTTTTACCCTTCACACCACAGAAAACCCAATCAAACAATTATTCATAAATGTTTGTGTAATCTCCATTTTATTTCTTCAGTGCGGCAGAGACATGGAACAACGTCCTATCCCTGCCTTCAGATGTGAAGGAGCTGATCCCTGAGTTCTACCAGCCTGAGATGTCTGACTTCCTCATCAATAGGAAGGGTCTTAAGCTGGGAACGTGTCAGGACGGCTCCACAGTCACCAACGTTGTGCTGCCCCCTTGGGCCGATGGTAAGAAATTATCAATGATAAAGGTGTTCAGTCAGGCCTACAAGTTTGGTTGTTAAACTTTGAACCAAAAATAAACGGTCAAGGTTGGTCTACTGCTATGGGCTGATGTTATTAGATACCGATAATCACTGACGCACCCAATGCTAATGAAACCATTGTGCTGTTGACATTTGAATGTAAAATGTAACCCTTCTCTGCAATGACCAAGGTCATACCCACCCCTGGGCTATGATGGTATGGTATTAGTTACCAGGCACCCAAGGCTCCATCATTTTGTTGTTGATTATTGAATATGAAAATTAACCATTCTCCACAGTTGCCAAGGTTTTACAATTACAATTAAGTTTAGGTATAATTATTCATTTGCACTTAATCAATTAAAGCATCCTAACACCCAAAATATTGTTTACAAGCACAAGTAATACATTCTGCATTAATGTTGATCATTACAACTGCAATTAAGATTATTCTTGTGAAAAATTAAAAAAAGGACTGAGTATTAAAGGTAATACAAAGTTTTGGGAAATTTTGAAAATTGGGTGGATAGTGAATCTTTACAATTTTGGTATATTTGGATGCCCCTGTGGATGTATTATAAGCACTAAAAAAATTAACCCCTAAAACACTTCTGTTTTCGAGAAAAATTGAATATAAAAATTTACCGGTGCTCCCGGTAAATTTTTATAAATTTCAAATAGCGCCTACGGCCGTACAATCGTAGCTGCGACCACGAAAATCTCAGAATATGTAGTTGTGATGTATAATTTCCAAATGGGAAAAGCTAATCGGTCGATTTTAGTCAAGAACCATTGTTTCATAACTAAATTAATATCTTGACCTTGAGAGGGAGCTATACAACATAAAGAGTTTATTATTTATAATTTCATAACTTTAGACTCGATTTCAACCGGGACAACGATCAATGAATATTGAAGGAACGCATATGCTTCCAATATGTTAATTTGAACTAAATTCATGACCCCATACCAAAACTTTGTAATACCTTTAATATCTCTTTTCTTTGTTTCAGATGAAGCTGACTTTTGTAGGAAGTGTCGTGAGGCATTGGAGAGTGACTACGTCTCGCATCATCTCCATCACTGGATTGATCTTATCTTTGGCTACAAGCAGAAAGGCCCGGAATCAGAGGCAGCTGATAACGGTAAGTGGATTACCTTACCTTTATGAGCAAAACGATCCGCGAAAGGATTATAAATATGCAATACTGATGTATGTTTATTATCAATTTGTTTTAAATATTACCTAGTATTCAAATATAATCCCTTCCTCTTTTTTTTTAAATTTAATTTTCAGGACTTATGTGACATTAATGTTTGACTTAATGTTTATTAATATCACTATCAATATTACAGTACACTATCTTCTTTGTTTCATATAGGAATCAATCTGCAGAAATCTGTAACCATAATCTTTTTTTTTTAAAGCTTTGTTAAGCGCATAGAGAGACTTCCTAGTCTATTTTTTACTGTAGAAGGTCGTCTTCATTATTATCAATATCATCATTGAAAGCGGAGAGTGATTTTCTAAGGAACGTCCAAAAAAGTCCCATCCTACTCCAACCTCCAAATCTCACCTCTTTTTTCATTGAACATGGGAACGTTAAAAGTATGTGTCCAAATGATAGCTTGTATCATAGCTCAAGGGCGTAATAAACATTGAAACTATTTGTACCCTTATGTTTGTTTGGATCCCAGCTGTCGTGAGACTAAAATATTTGATGTGGTTGAAAGATAACGTATGGGAAAAGATACCTCGAACTTGCCCAAACACAATGAAGTAATTGCAAAGTAAATGATAATCATAATGATAATAAATAAATATATATGTAACCTGATACACGTTGTTAAAGAGAGAGAGAGAGAGGTTGCTTTTTTTTGGGGGGGGGGGGGAAGAGAATGCTCTCTTTGTAAAAAGGTATTGGAAGATATCATCTTCAAACAACTTGAAAAAGACTTTTTTCTAATCCTGAAACGTTACCTTTTTTAGTGTAAAATAATGCTTTTGAAATCATTGCTAATTTTTTTCTTGAATTTTCTACAATGGTGGGTTTTTTCTTCTGGATAACAAGCATATTTGAAATTCATGGGTATGGTGCCCCTTTAAATGTTGGCTTCCTCCAATGTTGCCTTTAATAATACCTTTGCAAGGACCAACCCTTACAATTTTTTATTAATTTCTATAGTTACACAACAGGGTGTATTATTTTCTCTTTGACATATAACATGTGTCCATAGATATGTGAGGGTACTAGCGTATACTTTAAAAAAGAGCTCAAATTCGCTTGTGTCCTGTTCCTGCAAAGTAATTAGTATTAACACTTAATAGCGTGCAATGTATTTCCTTGTTATTTAAGTATGAACGTGATTAATTTTTGTTGGAGGCTGTTGGTTCTTGCTTTTAATTCGTGTCATCAAAGGTTTCACGAGAAGTTCAAATATGTAGGGAAATGCCCTCTCCTTATTCATGTCAGTGGAGCTCCCATTCACACATAGCGATGCATATCACTGTAATAGCATGCTGCTGCAAAATGGAATTACTAAAAGTGTATTGCACTCCACTTGAATGTATTGTACAGTTAGGTATATGGGGGTCTTTTGCAATTGACTGCTCTGAAACCACTTCCTCCAAAGGTGAAACTGTCTATCAACGCTCTCAAGAGACTGCTATATAACCTTTTGATGTCTCTTTGTGCGCAGGGTTGTGGCATGTTGAATCTGCAATTCAATAATCATCATGCGCTTGCCTTGTGAGATCTTTCTCATCATCTGATTATCTGATTATTTGATGTTTAGTCAGGATTTCTATTTCATTTTTATGCTGTTGTTGATGCACCTGACCCTAGTTTCACTTTCAAATAAATAAGAAAGAAAGCAGCAGCTTTGTAAAAGAAGTACCCCAAATCACAATTCCTATTTAATAGGCAAAAGCATGCTTAAATAACCTTTATTTTGAATATTATGAATGAATTTGCTATTTTGTTTTGCTTCCTGAAAGTGGCACCAAATTTGATTTTCTTTTCACTGATAAATTCCTTGTAAAGATCATAAATTTTGTCTAATTAACTTAAGAATTAAAGTTACAAAGTGAATAGGGTGGTTTTTTGTCTCGCCTGCGTAGCAAAAAGCGAGACATAGGCGCCGCTTTTCCGGTGACGGCGGCGACGGCAGCGTCAACATCAAAAACTTAACCTAAGGTTAAGTTTTTGAATTTTTGATATATAGGTTCATAGTCAATGAAGCTTTGACTATAGGGTAATCAAGTATCCCCAATCATGTGAGTAGAATTTCAGATGACAAAGTCAAGGTCAAAGGTCATTTCAGGTCAACAGACTTGGACTATGTTGTAGCATCATCTTCGAAAACTTAACCTAAGGTTAAGTTTTTGAATTTTTGATATAATTTTGAAAGTATAAGCAGGGACTTTAACTAACAAGTCCCTGGTATAAGTTCTTAGTCAATGAAACTTGGACTATAGGGTTATCAAGTCTCCCCAATCATGTGAGTAGAATTTCAGGTCACTAAGTTAAGGTCAAAGGTCATTTAAGGTCAACAAACTTAGACTTTGTTGTGGCATCAACATCAAGATTTTCAAAATGCTTCTTCTTCGTTATTTTTCAACCGATTTTGATTCTGATTGTTTCATATGATAGGGCTAGGAGGGGGATTCAAAACTTCTACACAGAATCGTGAAATTCATTATCTATGCTAATTTATGCAAATTTAATAGAAATCACAAAAAATGCTTATTCTCCCTCATTTCTTGACCGATTTTGATTTGGTTTGCCTTATCTGGTAGAGCTAAATTTGGAACACTAAACTTCTACACAGAATTTTGAGATTTTGCTCCATTGATTATTTATGATACTTTATGCAAATGAAATGAAATTTTGTCCCTTCCAGGGCATCAAATTTTTATTTTTTGACCAGTTCAAAAGTGTATCACATAAAATTTACGATATTTGTTGTTGCGAGATGCGGATGAGCCCTGCGTCATTGACGTTCTGGTTTATCATATTGAATTGCGTTATGCAGGCGAGACCGCCGAGAGCGTTTCCCTTGTTTTTACATAACAATTTGTGTTACCAGTTGATGTCATAATTTAATTTTCCTTTCACTGATAAATTCCTGTGCTTTGAGATATTGTTGTGAACTGCCTGATGTACTGCAATAGAAATGGATTAAGTTTTTTATTTGGTTTTGCCTTTTTCTGCTCATATATACGAACGCATCAACCAAAAGTGAAGAGAACCGCAACGCTGATTGCTAAACATGTACAAATTACAGTTGTGTATACATTTTCTTATTAATAAATGTTGAAAATATGTCATGGTGGTTCTTATTTGATAAATATCCCCCTCTGAACCTATTTAGACAAGTGAGGCTTTTCCTTGATATAACCTCCATTGATGCATGAACATGCTTTTTAGAGTAAATTGATTTATGAAAGAAATTGATCTCCACGAGTGTTATTGTATAACAGTGTAAATAAGAACAGTGGGAAGATTAGAAATCACTCAATTAAAAAAGAAATTTAAAAAATTCAAGTAATGAAGATGACCCTTATTTAAAAATATTCATCATGAATATACTGTTTAAGTACATAAAAAAAGTTAAAACACTTAATTTTTTGTTCCTTGTTCCTTGCTTTGCAGTTTCTGCATGTCATTTAATTATATTTGTTCCTGTGTCACATTAGTTGCTGAAAGAAAAGGATAATATAAGATTTAGTTTGGTGAAATCTTGCCTATTTACACGACAGTCCTGTCTATCACCCTTGCATAATTTTGCAGTTCCAAGCTTAAAGCAAAAAACAGGAACTACTAATCAAGGCAAGGATGTTACATTTAAAGGAGTCTGAATTTCCTTTGTGTCTTTAATTACCTTGACTATAAGCAGGAATCTGCCTTGTGGCACCTCTAGACTGTTAATGTGTTAGATCAAGTTAAAGACTGCTCTGTTCACATATTATGGGCATTGTACCTTATCTATAATAGTTCAGAAATACCCTGTTCACATATTGGCCTTGCAACTCAGATTTATAATTGACTACGGTTCTGTAATGCCCTGTTCATATTGTATATGAGCATCACGCCCCCTCAGTATGTCAAACTTAGAGATTGTCATGTGGCTGGGTGCAGAAGAACGTTGTTAGTACCGTAATTAACGGTGTATTAACCGCACCTTTTTGCCGCCAAAAAAATTTTCAAAGTCGGGGGTGCGGTTTATACACGGTACTAAGGCTGTGCACAACAGTTTAATGAGGTACCCGAGTACACTCCCAGGCTCACAAGCGAATACTCGAATATTCGGACGCCATGTTCTTTTATAATTTTTTTGAATTTTTTTGATTTTTTTTTAATTTTTTGATTTTTTGATTTTTTTGATTTTTTTGCCACTACCATACCCCTCGGCAGTTTCCCAGGTCCCTCGCCGAAAACGCATGCAATTTTACTTTGAGTTGCAGTTGAAGGCGCCGATTTAATAAGAATAATAACAGTAAACAATGCTGTTTTAAAAACCAAAGATGGCAGAATAATCCATTTTCCTCCAAGTCCAAACAGAAATCTGGACATTTGGTCCCAGTTTCTGAAAGGTGAGTTTGACAGTGCTTGAGTTGGGAAACATTTTTACCGACGGTACCATGCTAGCGGCCACCGCTCTCCCTGGCACGGGTAAGCGTGGGCCTGGACATTTTTTTTTGTTGAATTTTTGAATTTTTTTTTTTCGCGGCCGAATATTCGGGTACGAGAAATCGTACCCGAGTAGTTGTCAACCGTGCGGGTACTCGAGCATTCAACTACCCGTCGCAGCCTTACACGGTACAAATGTCTCCCAGCTCAGTAATCGGTTTGTTGACTCACCACTTGACACTTGAACAACACTCAAATTTGTCTGTCATCTTGGTTTGAAAGTAATCTTTCTGATAGATTTCAATATGTAGTTGATAAAAATAATTCCTCCAAATTTTCTTCTATTACACGGCGTACCACAAGGTTCTATCCTAGGTCCTCTACTGTTTTTTAAGTCGCCAAAAAAAGGGTGAAAAAGAGGGGTGCGGTTAATACACAAGGGCGGTTTATACAACGTTATAATTACGTTATGCATGCATGCCAAATTTCTGGTGATTCGTTTATAAGCTTTTGATTGTTGTCTATAAATGATAGACAGCAAATAATGAGAAAGTGAAAATGGATATTACCCAACTTGAGTTGTTTCATATCAAATAAGCACAAATTCTTGAAGTTACAGGTATTGTAATGCTTAGCACCTTACGCTTAACCCCCCCCCCCCCCCCCCCACTCCGTGAATAGAGGGATACCATGAGTGTTCCCAAACTCTCCGGCTCGTAACAAAAGAAAAAGGTCGATCCGTATTGACTTTACACACCAGACTTTTGCTGAAAGGGGGGGGGGGGGGGGTCGCTGAGAACACACATATGCATGTACCCTAAATAACACTGAGTGGGGGGAGGGGGGCGCTTAACACAAAACTGCACATCCACGTTTAGCAGAACAACGCAACACAGTTTCCCCCCTTCTACCTGCCACACGACGAAATGCTGTGCTCATTTTAGGGCCATGCACCAAGCCAGGAAATGCCCTCTTTATATCAAGATCAGACGGTCTCCCTGCTCAAAAAGGCCATATCAGAAACCAATAGACTCCAACAGAAACCATTAGAGACCAATAGAATTTTTCTAATGGTCTCTATTGGTCTCTATGGGATTTTCGACCTGGGATTCACTTCACCTAAGTCTACAGTGTATTAGATCCAGATACATGTATGTGGTGTTTGTTTTGGGTATGCACCTATGTAATCACGTTAAACATCATCATGGCTATGCTTTTCCTCTGTACATGAAATTAATAAATTGGCTATACACCAAGTCAGGAAATGGCTTGTTTATATCATATTCAGAGCTGGTCTGCTCATAAAGGTCGTTCACTTTAGTCCACAATATATCAGATTCAGAAATGCAGAGTTTGTAAATGGGCTATGCACCTAAGTAATCAAGTTGAGTGCTTTTCCTCTGTATATGAAATTAAGACATTGGCTTTACACCAAGTCATGAAATGGCTTGTTTATATCAAATTCAGAGCTGCCCTGCTCATAAAAGTCATTCACCTCAGTCCACAGTATATCAGATTCAGAAATGCTGCGTTTGTATGGGCTGTACACCTCCTTAGTCAAGTTGTAAACTGTTTTAAATCGATTCGGTAGTCAAACTAAAACCCCTGTTTATATGGGCTATGTACCTACAGATGTAGGTTTTCAAGTTAAAATACCCTGTTTACATGGCTACGCTCTTTCTTAGTATGTGAAATTTTAAAATGACTCTGGCAACCGTAGCGCTCATTGCATAGAAGGAATTAATCCCAACACCTTGGTAGAGTGTGCTACCATTAGATAAATGTCTTGCCAAAGAGTATTAGTTGAATATAAAGATAAAAAACATCATGAGGGTGCAGAACTTTGCGTTGAACTCCTGGGATAAAAGTGGGTCACAGTACAGTTTCGTATGTGAGAGACTACCTGATCTACATGGAGATACATGTACATTATGTGTCATGCAGAGTTTAATAATGAATGCTATTGTTGCTTTGTTCAAGTCCAGAAAATCAATTATTTGTAGAACTGTCTAAAAATAATCTAGCATTCATCTAATCACCTTTAAAAAAATTGAGTAACCTGGATTATAGAGTACCGAAGTGTGGCTTCATATTAGCCAAGTTGTCAAGGTTGCTGGTTCCAAACAATTTTGTGCTAAACAATGGCGTGGTGATCACACCAGCATCAAACATTGTACTTGCCCTGCTCCAGCCCGTTGCTTGAATGATGTCGCGGTGAACCTCATGTGAGGGCTCTTGTTGTTTGAAACCAGTAACCTAAATGAAAAGCGAATATGACGTTAGCTCTTCGGTACTCTATAGGATTTCCCTATGTAAAGCATGTAAAACGAATTACAAATTTGAATTTATCCTCCATCGTAAAAGAGTAAATTATTATTCAGAAATTAAAAACTGATGGTTAAGCTTATTTAATATTTGTAACTTGCCCAATTAATAGCATGGTATTGTCTCATTATACACACACAAAAGGGGGAAGGGAGCAGAGAGAGCAATATTTTTTTTAAGAAGAATTTTTTTTTAAATTCATCCCTTCAAATGTAAATTCACAATTTATGTGCAGCAATTTTTTGAAAAAATCACATGAAGAGAAAAAAGCACTGTTATGATTAATTCTGAATGTGCCAGAGAAAACAGAATTAAATTATTGCAGTGTATATAATATAGGATAAAACAATTATGAAAATGAAAATCAAATTTGTCTGTTTGGAATTGAATGAGAAAAATATCAGGTTACATTTTCCATCAATTGATATATTGTTTCACAACATATCATAGGCTTCCATAACAGCCCAGAAATTATGATCATAGGGTACTCCACAAAATGAACAATGACCAATGACCACATTCATGCCTTTTCTTTTATCACATTACATGTTTTATTGGCAATCTTGGCATTAACAACTAAAAGGATTTTAGAGGCGGAAACTACATTTTAATAAATAAAAACTACACTGCAATCTGTTTTTACATTTAGCAAAGCTTAAAAGTGAAATCAATCTTGAAGTGACATTTTCATAGAGTTTGCAAATAATTGGAGCAAGTGTTAATGTTAGTTCATATTGCAAGAATCCAAATATTACAAGGGACTTTGAACACATGCAGCTCACTACATGTACGTGTATGTTGAAAAGTGTTATTTCTGAGTTTTTCAGCAAGGTGAGATATCGGCTAAATTTTCACTTTCATTTTCATTGAATATATCCTTTTCACAGCCATGCAAAACTACCCTGTCAATACTGCCATGCATGCTATGTATGAACACAGTCTCAGAGGGATATTACACATGACTCAAATAGGATGCTTCCTATTCATAGCTATTACAAAGTTATTTGAACCAGTCAATCAACTTCCACCTCAATTTACAATCTCATCAACATGTGATCCTGACAAAGAAAAGGACTTGGGTGAATTGAAAGTGAACATATTTCTTCTAGTTTCCTGTATTTTCGATACAAATGCTCTCTTTTAACCATAACGCAAAATATGATTGAAAAACAAGTTCAAATATTACATGCATACATGTAATGCCATAGTGGTATGTTCCTTGCACTAATCCTGTAAGATGTTGCATACATTTTGGGGGTTGAATGAAAGAGCTAGGAGTTTCAAGGAAAGAACTCTGTATTCATGTCTCTGCAAATTGTTATAGGTGTAGAAAAGTACTTTATTTGCATATAACAATTACAAATGAATTGGCAACAACTATGATTACAGGCATGTTGCCAAATTTGCAAATTGTTGGCACAACTGCACATACAAATGCATCCTTGAGATATTGCATAGCGGTTGATCTCGATATTAAAAATTTAAAAAAATACACAAATATGATTTGAAAAGGAAATAAAATGTTATCTGGTTTTCATTTGTTATCCCTGCAAACTGTAATAGGAACAATTTTACAGGCATTTTGTTAGTGTTTGGCATCATTCAACTTTAATACAGGTAGGATACTGTATATTAAAAGGTCACTTTGTGCAGTGTCGGTTTACAAGAATAGATCTCTCAAACAAAGAGTCTTAAGTCATCTACCGATATAGACTTGGCAAGGGATTTATTTTTTCCAATATGCTGGCTTCCATCTTTAGACCAAAATGAAATTCAGATTTTCATGAAATAAAAAGCACGGTCTGATGAAGATTGCAATGTACATATATCACAGAGGAAGAGGCTCTTTTTAGAAGCTTGCACATCACAAAAAATTGGGCTAAACATGTCATCATTAAAATAATCATTTCCTGGAAAACGATATTCAGACTTGTCCCCGTATGTGCCTTGTCGGTGCAACAGAAGAAATGTCTAGTCACTCCCAATGAGTCGGTTATTATCAGTGAACATTGATCGAGCATTCATGTAATAGTACCACTGAATTTAGTGCTTTGCTGGTACTAACTAGATATACCGGTACCTTAAAGGCATCGTTTAACAAGCTTAAATCTGAGATGCATGGCCCTACATGTTATAAGGTCTGTAATAACGTGTAATATTGAAGTCCTTCAAAATGATCATGAAGTGCCTCGAAAAACTAAAAAACTTTGAGTGACAGGTTTTACCACACTCATTTTCCCCAAAAGACTGTAGTGTTATAAAAACTGTTAGGAAAACAAATTTTGAAACTTTGATTTCCAATCGTAAACCTGACAGGCAATCGGCTTGTAAAATTCATGGGGTTCCTGACTGACCTAAAGGTTTATAATAATGATTGCAGCATGAGCTAAATCCAGGATTTTGTTTCAGAATCTGAGACAAAGATATCCAATCCCTTCAAACAGAAAGTCAGATTTGAATTTTTGCATAGCAACCTAAAGGTAACCAATTTAACTAATTTAGTCATATGTCATATTCTATATTAGGGAAACTGTCTATACGAAACTGACTTAAGGCAGAAATTGACACCTAGCATTGGTGCTTGTTTAGATGCCTCTTCAACTGTACACAAAGACAGCCAGCTTTGTGCAGGCTGAGTGTTGCAAAAAGTCACATAATCATCTTGCAATAAATAGTCATTATTACATAAACCAGCTCAAGCTGAACTCAGGATATTTAGGACATTTTTTACAAATATAGCACAACCTTATACCATGTTTTATAAAAACAATTTCAGTCTTTTTATTTAAATCTAAAAAACAATTGTATTAAACCATCCTTCAATGTCTCAGTCGTACATCGTGTATTAATAAACTATCATTTTTTAAAGCTGTTGCCATGGTAACCTGAAGCAGTGTTTCCACAATTACATCTAGTTTCTGCTTGTAGGCACACAAAAAATCTTTTTTTTATTATAGTAAGCGACTATAAAAAAAGATTATCTTTCACCTAGCAGGCTTCATGAACTAGAGGCCCCAGCAATGCTTACTAAAGGTAATCAATGTTGATATTTCTAACATGAAATATACTGTTTACAGGATTACTTAGAAGAGGGGGAGGGATGGAGAGACCCTGGCCTTGTCATAATTATTTACCAGGTAAATGTAATATAGGTAACAAAGCAGTTATTTATCAAAATTGCAGGTGGTTCAGAATTGGTCACATATTTTGACCAATTAAACTTACTATTCAAACATAGTTTCTCTCCATTTCTCTCTGTTTCTCGCTCTGATAGTCACTTTATGGAATGAAATTTCTTTGAATATCTACTTCTTTGAATATCTACCTGCTTTCCTCGTGAATCAATATGTGTAGCATTCGATGATGGCTCGTACCTCATTCAGAAGTAGTCATAACCATTCTTAAAACTATTACATTTTCTCATCACATTGGCAACTACAGATTTATTTTGTATAATGAATTGATAGTAACATATATACTGTAATAATGCACTGAGAAGATCATGCATCATCCAGTATATTTCAGGTCTTAGCTATTTTTTAGATGCTTACGAGTCACACATCTGTACAGGAACCACAAAACTCTTGAGCTGCATTTATAAGCTAGAACACCCAGTACAAGAAACATGATAAACATGACCGTCATAACATCCAGAAGGATGTGCTGCATACGGCTCAGGTCATGGACCGAGGATTGGAGATATTGTCCTCCGTGCTTGATCACATGGTCTACCCAGAATGCAGCTCGCTGGGCAGGGGGCATGGGCCGATCTCGGAAGATAGACGAGAGCTTCTTAGCTTTATTTGCAAACTTGTCTGTGCTGGTGACTTGGTGGATGGCATGCTGCAGACTGTCTTCTGTCACCGTTAGTTTGTTGACGACGACACCAATCCCGGTCGAGGTAACGCGAGCTGCAACATCAAACTGATCACCACGCAGAGGCATGACTACGGTAGGAACACCATGGTAGATGGCTTCATAGAACCCATTATTCCCTCCAGGAAACACAAAAGCCTTTGTCTTGGGATGGCCAAGCAGATCGTTCTGTGGAAGCCACGGAAGGATTTTGACATTGCCTGGAAGCGGGAAAGGTGGCTCGTGTCCCAACTGCATGATGACATTCTGGGGGAGTCTGGCGAAGGCTGAGATGAAGATACTGAGCTTGCTGTTTGCTTCGAAGAGATCCTGTGAGGACAGGAAGGAACCGAAAGAGCAGACGATGACTCCATGATCTCCAGAACTCATGACGAAGTCCTCCAAGGAAGGAGGAAGTTTCTTTGGAGGCTTGGACGTAAGACCTCCAACAAGAACCACGTTGGGTCCCAAGGCACAGGGGTAGTCAGCTACAAAATCACTATTGGCAAGAAAGAGTTGCGTATGACGAACAACATCTAATAACTCAACAGAATCATTGGAATAATGCTCATGTAGGAGATTGTTGTACCATACATATTTATCTGTTGTCAGCCACGGTACAAATGCGTAGAGGAATGTGTTCACAAATCGCTGAACGAAAGTCATCTTGTTTGTGAATCCAATGCCCGTGCAGGGTACGTAGGACGGATTAACATTTGAACCTGCTATCTCCGTTTCCATGCAAGGGTTTGGAAACGAAATTATTCCCACGAGAGGGATGTCAAGCATTTTAGAAATTATCGGTAAACAAGGCCATAGCATGTCATAAATAATTATAGAGTAGTTTGCTTTCCTAATTCTCTCTAGGAGTTCACTGTTGTTTAGAACTGCTTGGCAATCCAGGTAGCGATGCCATATAGGTTTGCTCTCTATTTCCATATTCTGACTATTGAGTCCAGACAAGAACGCTACTTTGCTCAAATTAGCGTAGAGTTGATAAATGACTTCACTTGGCACAGCAGTTTCAAATACCTCATAGTTGAATAGGTCAGCACTGGGCCTGCTTGATGCCTGCTTGTAGAAAGCGTTACTTACAAGATGTGTCACATTGTGCCCTTTGTTGACGAGCTGCTCGCCAATGGCTTCAGTTATATAGTAATGACTCCCTTTTCCTAATATTGCATTCATAAGTATATTGGCCGCATCACCACATCCTGCAAATGCAACAAGACCGCTCAACAATAAGAGGATAGAACGTTCCAAGAAGTATCTGAAGCCTTCCATTGTGGACGTCTCGTCAGCTGGGAAAGTTAGGCGACTTCTTCTGTGCCTCTCCGAGCGCCCATGCAGAGATCAAACAGTCACTTCCTTGCCCATGGATATAGCCTTACATTTGCAGGTACTCCTAACTCCTATGCAATGCACAGCACGTGTTGTTCAATTAGCCGCCTGCGTTAAGAGCGAACCTTCCCAAGCAAATGTGAGTCACCAAGTGGTATGCTAGCTCCCCCTCTCATTCCTTCATGCTCATGGCAAAAGGCAAGGTGATATTCATTGTACCGGGCTGGTCAGCCCAATCAGTGAGTGACTACAACTCTTTAAGTGATGATTAATTCACTTGTAAGCGTTTACCCCTACTTCCTCATTCTTTCAGACAAAATTATTTTTGCAACCGCTGACATATGATATTCTCACTCCACAACTTCCCCCTTTTGTGAAGAGCCAAGCAGGGAAGTGCCATATTAGTCCCAGCTACACTTCTTCCTTTTATGAAGCACTAAGTATTGAAAAAGGCATTCTCCTACCAAGCATGTGTCAATGAACATTCAGTCTTTTCATTGTTACGCGCTGCAGGATAAGAATAAAACAATTATTTAATATTGGTTCTGGATACAAAGGCAAAAAAAGAATCTGTCCTTATGCATGCGTGCAGCCTAGTTAAACAAACCAGATTGATTTGAAAGTTATGTTTGCCCCATAAGCATCAGTCACAGTGTGGTTATGATCAAAATAGTTGCAATTTTTAATGTCCTGCTGGTTATATTAGCCATGTGAATGGTCACGTAGACTCTCAACTCATGCATTTCCTCTCCAGCCTCTTAAAAATGCACTTAATGGGTACTTTCCCTTTTCTCTTTTTCCTTTTTTCTCTTTCTCTTTCTGTTTAAACCTATAAAGTACAGATACATGCTAGGCCTAATTAAAAAAAACATGTTTAGTGTCCTGCCTTTTTGAAAGATAGGCAGGAGGAGGCCCTTTTTTCCGTTTTTTTTTTCTTCAAAATGGCCGCTCTGTACATTTTCCCTGACAGTCAAGCTATTTTTCAAGATGGCCGCCGGCATTTAAAAAAAAAAAAAATAGCAGTGTTTTTCTTTTTTTTTTTCTTTAATTTAAAAAAAAAAAAAATATATAAAAATAAATGGTAGACGGCCCCCAAAAAGAAAGCTGGCGGGGACGCTGAACATGGATATTTTTTAATGGCCTAACCATTGAATACAAGGACTTGGTGGGTCTTCAGTGGCTCTCAAGGGGGGGGGGGGGGTTGTGTGATTTTTCAAATTTGTCCACCACTGAGCGATATTTTTAAATTACAGCACACTAAATTTCAAATTGATTTCAAATGTGGCCCGCCCCCCCCCCCCCCCACCCCCTAAGAAATCCTGGATCCGCGCCTGATCCTGTGTTAAGCCTACGGCAATGTGAAAATCTAGTATATCAATGTGTTAAAATTCAGCATGCATTTGTTCAGCAAAGTCTTAAACAATCCGTCAGTGGTTAAAAAAAAAAAAAAATCTGCAGTAAATCCAAGGCCTATATTATTCTGTCTTCTGGAACAGTTCACCATTTCCTGTATTGTCCTTCTCTGTCTATGATCTTCTCCTTTTTTTTATACGCTATAACAGTTTTTTTTTAAAGTTCTTTCACTTTCTATCTTATGTTTTAGTTTTTCTAAAGACTTGTCTCTGTTTTTAAAACGTTCCTCTCTAATAACAGTTCAGTTTATGTCTCATATTCTCTTAAAACCTGATGCTGTTTTGAAAAAAACCTGAACGAAGTTGAGAAACATAACCCAGACTAGGCTCTTACATAATAAGTCCAACCACAGGTCCCCCAAAAGTGCTTTTTTAAATAAAATTTCCAATCCTGCTTGACTGGTACAATTTATGAATATGTAATGACCATGTGATGAAAAGAATTTAACATGAGCTTATAATATTTTCCTACAGAATAGCTTTGGTGTTTAGTTCCCTGTCCCGGTATATAACGAGATGTAACAAAATGGTCTACACGCTTTAAAGAAAACAGTGTGCCCTATTTTGATTATCAAGATATAGTGGGAGTCGAGATCACTCAGATTTTGATAGGTACGTTTTAAAACAAGGATCTCTTGAAGGTGGTCTTTTTAAGCCTGACTCCAAAGAAAACAGTGCATATTTCCCCTTGAATAGTCTTATCCTTTACAAATTTCTTTCATGTTTAAATAGATTTGTTGGTGGTATTGCTCTGTCTCAATAATTATGTTCTATTTTTTTCTTCTCCTTTTTTAATTTCAGTTTTCTATTATCTTACGTATGAAGGTGCTATAGACCTGGACAGGTGAGTCAATATGTTTATCTTCATACATTTTATTCCTTGTTTATTTCTTTGTTTCATTCTTTAGTTGTTTATGAAATACTTGTGTGTTTTTTCAAGCTGAACATGAAATAGTCCTTGACAATACTATTGTCTCATTATTTTGCAAAATAACCAGTTTCCTGGTTTATAAATTTGTAGATATATTTAAAGGTAATGATCAGCGTTTGCAGAATTTACATGTACATGCAGGTACCCTTGTGGAAGAGCTATGCCATCTTATGGTATAGGTGTATATGTACATCTGTCTACCGGTATATGTATGAATCAACAATGCTGCAGACACTTGAATATATGCTTTTGGGTTTGTAGTATTCATACATATATTGCATGAAGATCTCATGACTGTTGCATTCTTTTTTGGCATTTTCCTATCCCTCTTTCTTACTTCTCTCTGGCTTCATTGATCCTGAAGCATTTAAACAAAAAATGTTATATACATATAATTGTAGTGATGCATTATAACCCATCGTAGATCAAGCATTTGAGTATCAAGGAAAAATCCCATTGAAATTTCATATTAAAAAAACATGTTATCTCCAGCTTAGATATTGCCACTTTATATCTTTGTCCAAGTTTGTGAATCCTGAAGATTAGACATATTTCTTTTTCTTCTTATTATTTTTTATGATAGTATATCAGACCCGAATGAGAAGGCATCCATGCAATCTCAGATCATGGAGTTTGGACAGACCCCCAAGCAGTTGTTCACCAAGCCCCACCCTACAAGGTTCTCTGCGCCAAACCCAGTGGCAGCGGTGGGATCGACAGAGCAGGAAGTCACACAGAGAAGCAACCAATCCTTTATAGGGAAAGTAGAGACTTCACCTCGCCCTGAACTTCCCTCATCCTCCTCCTCTGCGTCGGCTGGTCCTGTGCAGGATCAGCCAGAGGGGGCGCCATGCAGCTGGGTGAACGATAGCAGTGTCTTGCCATCACATTCCATTCAAGATTCAGGTAGGTTAGAAAAAAATATGTATTCCACCACTGAACAGAACAGCTGAACATCCGGTAACAATTCTTATTCTGTTTCATTGCTAAAAATATGATTTTGGGGGAGCTTGATAATCTCTTTAATGCAGTGATGAATATACACAATAAATTAAATTAACTTATATGGATACAAATATTGTGTGAGAGAAAGAAAGAGAGAGAGAGAGAGAGAGAGAGAGAGAGAGAGAGAGAGAGAGAAGGGAAACATCACCTGATCTCGTCTGAATTATTCCTATACATAAGAGGCAAAATTTATAAAAATAACTTTTCTAAACTAAATCTTGATATAATCTTATGTTTTAATCGGTCATGCTTCTTTATTTCATGTCACTCAGGTCATTTTGAGAATTCTGAGCCTTCTCTAAGTCAAATTTCTCCTCGGTCACCTTGGGAAAGAATAACACAGCTGCAGCCAAGCTTCAGCTATAAATTACACAAAGAGTGAGTTATCCTGTTACTCTGCATAATTATTTATTGTGAAGCTATTAAGTATAAAAGTACAGCTACAAATCATATACAGTAAGTAAAGAGTTGTTCTGCATTATGATTTATTATTAAGCCATTGAAGGTGGACATATTGTGGGCTCAAATTCTTTCTCATTTCTTGTTGAATGAAAATGAAACTCTCTGGCATCCTACTGTTGGTTTTATCTCATTTTTCCTCACTCTTGTTCTCACTCTTTTTTTGCCTTCCTTTTTTTTCATATTTGTTGCTTCCTCACAATGCAATTTCAAATTTAAAAGAAAAATGTTTATGTTAATGATTTTCCTTTATACAAGATATGGTTTTAATCACATGATTTATGACAGCTATCAATCACAGGGACTCAAATCCTTCTTATCTTTGCTGGTACCGTATGGGAGAATATTCATGGTTACATGATAATCAAAACTTGTTGAACACATTTATTCGAAATATGCTGGTTGATAATATCTGTAACCATTGCTTTATTGTGTATGTCTGTCAGTATGAGTTCTATTATTACTGTATTTATTATTATCTGTTTTCACTATTTTGTTATATGAGTAGGAAAAAAAATTGTGAAAAAAAATACAGCATTAATTACTTGAAAAATATTATTTGCAGTGGATTTTCTGTTCTTGTAGTAAAAATAAATTAGAATGAAACTTGTTTGATATGGTCTGATATAGTTTCATGTGTATCAATATATGCAAGCTAATATTTTGTTTTAACCTTCCATCAGAAGAATGTTATGATTTATTTTATAGATCATATCTATAAACTCTAATATGACGAATTCATAAACTTGTCTGTTCTTCTGCATGGTAACTTATGATGCAGGAACTGAACTTCACCTTCAATTTTAATTCAAGAGCAGCTTTGATAAGACTTTTACCTTTGTTTTCCCTCCAGTTCTGTTTGTGATCTAAAGCTTTCAAGTAACAACAATACAGTCTTCTCAGTCTCCAAAGGTAATTATTGCAATGCTAAAGACTAGTTATCATGCATTTTACATGGATACTTTATACCTTGAAAAGGGCTTAATACTATCAGGAATATGAAGGGAAATATGAAATTCAGAATGACCCCCAAATCAAAGCAATTTTTTTCATTACATGAAATGTGTAGTAAGACCTCCTTGGTGTTGACTACAACTTTATAATGACACAGTATTTTTTCAAACTATTTACAGTTTAGAAAATCAAGATATTTTTTGCTTTAATACATGCAAGTATAGTTAGTACATATAGCCAAATATTGTCATTGTAGTCTCTCATTCAGCAATTAAGTGGCTCACTTGACTGTCTGAGTTGACAGGTTCTGATGCTTGATGTAACAGTGGTTCAAAGAGTTCTTTCTTTAGAAAATTGAACATTTTAGAAACCTTATCCAACATTTAATGATAGAACAGTTTTGCTAAAGGTGTGTGATGCATAATTGAACTAAAGATTATGAACTAGTATAATCTTGTTAAACTTGAATGTTGTTCATTTTCTTACACCTGACAGATACGCAGCTGAAGATGTACTCGTTAGAAGACCAACGTCAGCTGCGGAGTGTGAGCCTCTCCAACATGGCACTGTCCAGTGTGATAATCACCCCTGACGATAAGAACGCACTCATTGCATCATGGGATAACTCAATGTGAGTCATGACATGTTCTCGTTTGAATGAAATTATGGAATTTGTATGACTGTTTTAATTTTATGTGGCTTTGTATCCCAATACAATTTTAAACGGTTCATTTTTTTATATCATATTAACCTACCAACTATGAAACCTTCACGACACAGAAGGCTAAAGGTCATCCAGGGGTCATTTGATGTCATTGATTTAACCCATTGCCTACATGAATTGGGTGAATATTGTATTAAGTCAATGGGGATGAGAGAATTCAGTAGTCAGAAGGTTAAAACAGTGAAGAAAAAATGGTCTTTGCCATAGAAAGAAATTTATTGAATTAGGTACCCTTATGGGTTAAGATAAACCTGATGGTCTGAAGGTTTCTCTGAGTCACTGGGGAAATAAACATCCAATGGATCAGTTCATAAATGTATTCAGATGTATGCATGCCTTTAGTAGAGTAACAATTCCAGAGCTTGCCAGGTGATTGCCTAACATAACAACGAGTAACAATACCTTGCTTTGAAACATGTATAGTGAATACCTGTTAACTGTGGGAAGAAACATCCATAATAGACTAGCTTGCAATGTATTGAATTGAATTGATAACTGTATTGCTGGCCTTGTTTATTAGTATTTATGCCAGCCCTTTTTCTGCTGGTATAAATCGCTGATTGCTAGTGGACTGCTTTTTGACTCGAAAGCAATTTTAATATCAGTGAAACCTTGACATGGGGTGCCATGTAATAATGTTGACTACAGTAAGTCTAAGAATGTTAGTTGTTTGTATCATGAAAAATATTGGATTCCAATAAAAGATAAATATGGATATTCATTTCATGGGGAAACAATGGAGACAATATTTATGAAGTATTATACGTAAATGTACACTATGAGATTTCAAATGTTCTTCGTTTTCTTTTAAGTTCGATCAATACTTTGTAGTGGTTACATTTAGATGTGGAATTTGCAACTTTAAGAAATTTTCACCAAGTTGTTCTTAATGTTCTTGCTTCTCTAACAATGTTGAGACTCTAAGATTGTTTTGTGTAAACTGCATATTTATCTTGTTTTCATCATCAAACCTGCATTTGACTATCACACAGATATGTATACTCAGTGGACTATGGGCGTGTCTTAGAGGTAATCCCCGCCCACGACGATGCAGTTTCCGCCCTCTGCTGGCAGCAGGGCTCTTCCATCTTTGCGTCTGCCTCCTGGGATTCAACGGTCAAGCTTTGGGCAGGCGAGGGCCTCAACGGAGGTGGCCAGAGGATTGTGGCCGACGTTCTCACAGAGCTGGACCATGATTCAGGGGTAAACTTATATTGTACCTCACTGATTAGATGCTTGAGGATAACGATACTTAAAGGGATCCGGTAACTTTGTCTCAGATTCTGAAACAAAATCCTGGATTTAGCTCATACTTCAATAATAATTATAAACCTTTAGGTCAGCCAGGAACCTCATGACTTTTACAAGCTAATCGCCTGTCTGATTATCAAGATATTTATGATTGGAAATCGAATTCAAATTTGGGGTTTTCCTAACTTTTTTCATAACACTACTATTGGGGAAAAAGAGTATTGTAAAACAGATGCCTTTAAGGATAACGATATCTGGCTAGCCGTACAGTTAAAAAATGTGCCACACCCTGCTAGCTGCATTGCTCTTTACTAGTGTTACCAAAGAAATTAATTTTCAACATGTTTTGCATCATGATCAAGTAATAAATATATTGTCTTCATATCAAAACCACTAAATACTCTGTAAAATATATTAATTTAACAATATCAAACTGTGGAGTAAAAAATTGAACCAGCAATCAAAATGTGCAGGAGTTTGAGACAATTTTCCCACAGAGCCCTCCAAGTTGCTTTGGTATCACTTTTCTGTAGGGGATGTATTCTCCTCTTTAGTACAGTCATTATTTTGTGGGATGGTTGAAACAATACTAACTGTTGTGGGTCTGATAATTAGCAATATGCAAGTAATGTTTTTTTTTTAATGTGATTGTAACAAGCATTCATTCTAACATGTCCATCCAGGTAACCTGCACAGAACTGAGCCAAGATGGCAGCCTCCTCCTGACTGGTACCAAAGACGGGGACGTCAACCTGTGGAACGTTGAACACCAGGTGGCGCTACGTCATTTCCAGAGCCACCATGGACCAGTCAATGTTGTGATATTCAGCCCTGGTGGGTACAGTACAGAAGTTCTTTCAATCCAGCATTTACAAAATTGATATAGAATCATTTATAGAAAGATTGTTGTTCTCGATGATTACTTCAACTACACCATAATAAACTTTTTGAGATTGTTATAATAATAATAATAAGATATTTCTATATCGCAAATTGCAAAATGCCTCTAAGCGGTTTAGAAGGACAATAGTTGATAAGTAAAGGAAACAGAATTTGCATTATAAATTACATCAAATCATTTAACTTATGAGATAATTCTGTTATTAAAAAATAACTCAACAAATTCTTTTTATTAGACATCAAACTGTGTTGAACATCAGCATTCTTCTGTGATTGAATCGCACATGACCCTTTGGATCTGAATGCAGTATGTTTGTCATATTCTCACTCAATGGGGGTGTCATTTGGGTGTGGTTTCTCATTGTTGGGTTCGAGAGGATGGTGCCTGAATCACCAAACTTCCAATTTTGAATATCATCATTTTTTTCTTCCTTCATATTTCTATTCATAGATTGTCAACAGATGGCTTCTGCAGGTCAGGATAGCTATATCAGAGTGATCGATGTGAACACGGGCACAGAGGTGTTTGCTAAGGATGGAGAACATGAAGTGAGGTAAGATATCAAAGGATAGAAGGGTCAGGATAGCTATATCAGAGTGATCGATGTGAACACGGGCACAGAGGTGTTTGCCAATGAAGGTGAACATGAAGTGAGGTAAGACATCAAAGGATAGAAGGGTTAGGATTCTCAAGGTTTGAAGGAGGGATTGGAGAAAGTCAAGATGATTTACTCTGAATCTCTGCCAGTACTTGATAACCATTTGTTTCTGCATGTCTACATTTGCTCAAAATGTTGGCTAAGGATGGAAAAAGAGGCAGGGTTTGAGGGATGAAGACGCAAAAGAATGCATTTTGAGTTATAAAATGTGGAAAGGAATCATTGTGACACATTTGAGTAGAGCTCATAATGACAAACCTGAAGCATGCTGGAATGCAGTGATGAAATGTGTGCTACAGAAATTTATGATTTTTTTTTAAATGGACCCTAAAATTAACATTACTGGTACATCATGTTTTTCTCAAATTGCTTCATTTTATTCAATATGCTTTCATATATAGTTTGTTCATATCCAGTGTGAAAATAATCTTCTCTACCAGAAATATGAGACAAATCTGATCCTTGAAGAGTTGTTATTTGTGAGATCATTTTCTTGAGGGTAATCGTTTGAATGCTGATCCAGTTTGAACTTCCTTTCTCGTCTTTTCTTTTGTCATGAAGGTGTTTATGTTGGCGAGATCATATTCTCTTGGCTGGTGATGGAGGAGGGAATCTGATGGTGTGGGACATGGCCAAGGCTCAGTTAGTAGCATCATTCAATCAGCATATAGGTAAATATATTGAAGTTGAAAATTGCATCAGTATGTAGTGAACACTGATTCTGTTCTCTACGTAGCCATGTTTTATATCATTTCTTGAGATCAATCAGAAATTTGGTAACCAGATTCTAGTAATGTAAAAAAACATGTTTTGAGGCTAATTGATGTGTCTTGTGTATATTTTGTTATACCGGTTTATACATATACCCTCATAAAAGTGGTTTTTCAGCAAGAAACACTACCTGAGCAGTTATTCTCTATGGTGAATTAATTCAGGAATTGCAATAGTTGGGAATATATATTGGATACATACAATTGTACTTTAAAGTATAGTTAAATGTTAATTTTTACCTCTTTGTATTCTGTTGAGAATAGACTCCTATATGTCACATTTTGTGGAGAGTTGTTGTAGCATTTTCTTTTTTTTTCTTTTCCCTAATGTTTTTTATAGGAGCAGTAAATTGTATCCAGGTATCATCTGATGGTTCCACAGTGGTCACAGGAGGTCAGGATGCCAAGATCATCGTCTGGAAGAGCTCGTGAGAACTCACCAAAGGTGTGCAAAATGGCAATCTGGTTCAGTTTTACACAACTCGATGGCATGCAGAACTGCCCTCATGCCCTTACACAAGTCACAGATAACATGCAGATTTGTGCTGCAGTTGGACTTGAACGGATATACGTGCAGTCTGAAGTTTGATAGTTCTTTGTTACCATCCCGGCAACAAACATCAGTTTGTAGGTCATCTGAATTGTGAACAATGATGTTAAAGCTAGATGGGCATCAACTCTATGAAAATGACATGATTTAATGTCCTTCTGTTTATAGCAAATAATATATTGATAAGAGATTGTGCTTTAATGTTGCATTATTATTGAACCCATTGCCTCTGGAAACTGGATGGGTCCTGTCTTAAGATAATGGAAATGAGAGAATTCAGGTTTGAATAGGTTAATACCGACTATGAACAGATGATACACTGATTAGAAATGAGCCTTACTCTTGGCAATACTTGTTTTACATGTGTGCTGTTTTGAGAAGAGGTTGTTTATAGAGAGGTAGGCTCCATCTTCAAGTACTTATAAACTCCTTCATGAATTCCATCTTGATGTCATCCTAGATTCTTACATACTGTACTTATTCTTTTATTGCTTTTAGCTCACCTTTGTAATATGTTTTGGGTATAACCTGTGAGGCACATTGAATGTCAATGCAACAAGTTGATCAGAAGCATAATCATCTCAATTTATTTTAAGTGTTCATCTGTTATATACTTAACTGGGGTCCAAGGAGAGTATATGTTTTGCCAAAATCAAATTATATTCAGTAGATAAGGTCACAAAACCTTTAATTATCTAGAATTTTAAGCTGCATTTTATTATCTGTAAACTGTTGTAGTTAAAATGCTTGTGGCAAAGATTAATTGAATTGAATTCAAATACTGAAGTTTAATATCATACTTACATTCCATCGCACATATGAATAGTAGGTAACTTTGCATTGAATATGATTTAATTATATTTTCAGAAGAGAGAAATTGTTGTATATATTTTTGGTATTATATTCGGTGTAGGCATTAGAGCGAGAAATTATATATGGGCAAGGCTGCCCAAAACTGTGATTCTGTTGTAGTAATGATTTTGTGTCTAACATCTCAAAGTTGCAGATTTATGGTCTTTTATTTTTAAACCAGTAGATGTATTTCATTTTACTCCTTGTTAAAAACAGATGAACAATATGTAGATGGTCTTATAGCAATTTTTATGTAAGTTAAGTTATCACAAAAATTACAGTTGTGTTTTGGGCATGTTAAGAATATTAACAATATTATTGAAAATCTTTTATATGCTCATTCTTAAGTGGGGAAGGTGTTAAGAAAAAATCAAATCAGTTTGAATATGCAACGTATTTAATTAGACTTCTGTATTTCTTATTTATGATTTGAAGTGTAATATTCATGCCTTTTTGCCAATACTACCAACTCTTCAATTTCTATGTTGTATCAATGTAGACCCATTGTAAAGGGAAAGGATAATGTATCAACAGGAGGTGGTAAAAAAGAAAAAGAGATCCATCAAGGCGACAAACAATGCGTATTGCATGTCACAACTCCTCTGTCAGTAGGCACTATGCATCCCTCAACTAATTTTCTTGATTATACCAAAGTGCCTCATGCAATTTCTTCTTGCTGAAGTGTTTTTCTATTATCAGTCAGTGTTGATTTTTCTTTGCAATGGAACTTTTGCAATCTTTGTCTAATAAAGACAAAAAAAAAGTTCAATTGAAGTTTACTTCTTCGGTGTTTACTGACAGTTCTTTTATGATAAATTTTTACAAATGAATGCAACAATTTAATTTCATTATTACATAGCTAAAGTAAAGGAGGATTAGACTTTACTGTAGAAAGCAAGATTTTTGTTTTACGAGACAAGTCTTTTTGGATTAATTCCTATAAACTAACTATGTATGTGTAGGTATGATGATACAATGTAATCGAATCTAACCTTAATTAGAAATGCCAAGCAGGTAATATTGGAAGATGACCTGTTGTAGATGTAAAACCCCCAAAAAGTAGGTTTACTTCACCTTGCTAACACTAATTATCTAATCTACTTAAAAATGTATAAAAACAGTGGTTGTGTTATTGAAAGAATCCAATATCTGCAGTAATCTCAAATCTTGCCTACATGTATCTAAATGTTACTTGCTACATTTTATAATGTGAATTGATTTTGTGAATTCTGTACCGGGGCCCTGTTTCATAAAACTTGTTATCAAATTGTTATTGATAGGAAGTTTTATGAAACGGGCCCTCGGTCTCTCCCCAGCATGGTTCGATACGACTTTAAGATGAATCAGCTATTTGTTCCTTCAGAAAGCAAATTATGCAGAATTTTCTTATCCACATCTTGATTTACTTGCCAACAATTTTTTTTTTTTTTGGGGGGGGGGGGGGGGGGGAGTGAAATTGGTACAAAAAAAAAAAACTTGACCTTGGTTTACATCTTTAGTTCATGTACAGGGGCGTTATTTGTCATTCAAATTTCTTCAATTAGAGTACACCTTTTATAAACAAAAGATTGAAAAGATTCTACACACAAACATTGTGGCATTGCATTATGAAATATTGTTAAGTCCTCTAAGGGAGAAGGAGTTTGTGAGGGTTGCATAGATTTAGGCATGTTTCAAACATTCCATGTTTTGTTTTTTCAGCTTCGTGGCAAATGAATTTATTACAAATCTTGGATTGTCCCTTTAGAATGTAAATATCATTTATGTTTAATGTATTAACTTTTGTGCAATCATTTATGAACTGGGTGTTTATGCTAATATGTTCTACCTAACATGGATAAGAGCTTCAGAATAAATAATAAAGACCCAAGAAAATGTGTTTGAAGTTGTTAATTGACACCAATCAAACAGAAACTATTCATTTATTACAC